>PVJH01030892.1:0-24311 GCA_004026705.1 Nesogale talazaci
TTTGCATCCTGCTGTACTCATATTGGCTCGTATTTCTCACATATTCATGTACACACACTCCCACGTCGATTAGTTAGTGCTTTTTTTCCTCCACCAGAAAATATGTGTATATGGTTGACTCACAAACTCCTGAAAGCAAGTGGATTAATTCCAGAAGTCAAGGCTCAAGTGCCAGTCACAAAGGAATATGATGACAATGACTGGCATGACGTCAGGTTGGGGAGGAATTGAAAGGGAGCACACAGAAGCAGAACTGTAAGATAAGAGTCCGAGATCCTGTCCCAAGTCCCCCACCACACACTGGACCAGATCAATAGGTTTTAATTCCCCTAGTCTTCCTTCTCTGTAGCAACTACACGGACTCTAATCATCCACATCAGATTCCTGGGAGTCATATCAGATTCTTCCCTCTCTCTCAGCTGCTAGAACTAATCAGTCACCAAGTTTTATTAATACTATTTATAAAACACCCTTTTTAGCCAGCCCCTCCTCCCAGTCCAATGTTACTGCTTTAATTTAGACCCTCATTAACTTCTATCTACCTTAAAAAGATGGAGAGCAAGGAAGACACTTAGAGGACTAAGGTGTACCTGACCCAACCTGTGGCATTTTGGGTTGCCTCCTGTGCATGTGAAAGTGGACACTGAATAAGGAAGACTGCAGAAACATCAGCGCATTGGAATTATGGTGCTGATGAAGAATATGGAAAGCGCCCAGGGCTCCCAAAAGAAGTAACAAATTGGGCTGAGCCCCGGTGGCGTAGTGGTTGTGCGCGGGACTGCGGCCCACTGGGATGGAGGTTCAATTCCGGCTCCCAGGAGCAAAGGCTGGGCCTCCTACTCCCACCACCTGAGGGCAGTGATGCCTAAAATAAACAAATAAATAAACAATTAAAAAAAAAAAGAACTAACAAATTATTTTAAGAAGAAATACAACCAGAATGCTCCTTAGGAGGAAGGAAAGAGGAACTTTGTCTTATATACTTTGGACATGAGATCTGTCCCTGGAAAAGGACATCAAGCTTGGTAAAGTAGAAGCATGGAAAAAAAGAGGAAGTCCTCAATTAGATGAACTGACAACAATGGGCTCAAGTATAACAACCATTTTGAAGATAGAACAGGGCTGGGTAGTGTTTCATTCTGTTGTCCATAGGGTCACTGTGTTAGTCTGGGTATACTAGAGAAACAAATCCAGGGAGACTCATATATATTTAAGAAAGAGGTTTATATGCAAGAGCAATTCAGTATTGAGAAAACATCCCAGTCCAGTCCAAACAAATTCCATGAGTCCAATATTAGCCCATAATATCTGATACCAATCTATAAAGTCCTCTTCACACCCACGAAACACATGCAATGATGCCAAATTCAGGAAGATCACAAGCCAGTGGGTGAGAAGTCTTGTGGGTCCAGTGGTGTTGTGAGCATCTCAGCACTGGCAGGGATCTCCACGTGGCTTCTCCACTTCCCAGGACACAGAATCTATCAGAGTAGTACCATGCTATATGTCTTGTCAGTAGAGCATCTCTCAGGGAGTGAGTCCAAGAGAGAGTCTCGCCCAAGGAGGGAATACCGAAGTTCCCCAGAGAAGGCCATGCCCACACAGAGGCCTTATTGACTATGATCTGATAGACAGACTAGACTCCAACCCTTCATTCTTAATCCCCTTAAGTCCCAAAGTGACACCAGCTTATATAACTACCACAGTCACTATGAGTCAAAACCAACTGGACCACACCTACAAACAACATTTTTCTTTTAAGACTGAAAACGGGAGCATTGTTTTTAGGGTAATGGGAAAGTCAATAGAGAAGAGGTAGAAAATATTTAAGAAAGAAGATAATTGATACCGTCAGATTCTGAAACGAATAGAAAAGATGAAAGCATGCAGCCAGAAGGGAGAAAAATACATCTTAGAAAAAGAAGAAAGTCTTATCTGAGAGAGTGACTTTTTCAAAACAGAAACTTGTTTGCATTTTGCAGTGCAATGAGATTCTCTTCTACATGGCTTTTCTGGTCTTAGATTTTTACTTTCAGAATGACTGTCTGGAACACAATCTTGTAATAGCAGTGGCTAGTCCATTATGCAAATGACATACATAAAAACATCCAATTGGATTATTGGTCTATTACTTTGCCAGAAAAGTGGCTGTGGCCTACCCAAGGGATTGGCCAGTTCACGGAAGGGCTATGACGTGAAATTAACAAGAAGTAGGCTTACATAAGAACCAGTTTCACAGAGATTAAGATGAACCTCATTACCATAAAAAAAAAGGCCTGGAACGAAGCACGTTCTTTGGCCAAGACAGTGCAGCAGAGCAAGGAAAACCAGGAGGATGGCTCCAGGTGGCTGCAGTAGCCTTGCCAGCTCTCTGAATGAGTGCAAGAGAGAGAGAGAGAGAATGGCTCATCTTTGGGTAGCAAGTGAGGTCCCATTAGTCCCTTGATGAACCAAAAGAGCCAGACAGAAGTCAAGAAAGGCCAGAGGTGAACAGATCAAAGGGAAAGCCCATTGGTGGGCTAAATAGTGAACAGGTCTGCTGACCTACAAGATTGACCAAAGACCTGAGAACATCCTGCCCTGATTAAGTACCTGCCTCCTGTATCCTGAGTTGTGTCCTGCTACTTCCAAATTGATCCTAATCCTGAATTACAGTGTGTTACTTCCTGACTAAAGCACCTATTTTTAAGTATGGTCTGTGGGTTCTGTGTGGCCATTGCAACAATGCAGCACTCTCAGCTTGGAAGCAGAAAGTACCAGGGGGAGGAGAGCTGACGTGAAGAAGGGAGAGAAGCTGGAGGGGGAGATGTACCTGAACCACCTCACAGAAATCAGCTTGGGGCTCATCCTGATTCTTATCCCTCCTTGAGGTGGAAGGCAGTTTGGTGCCACTAAGACATGATTCAACATTTTAATTGCTCTTTCCTTATGGCTGTTATCATGTAGCATTGTTCATGAAAAAAGATTTTTTAATCAGTAAACTTTCAGTCCCTGATTTTTGTTAACATTATTCCTCCAAATTCAATTTCCCAATCATCAGTATCATCCTGATTGCTGGCTTATTTGCCTTTTCCCTCTCATGCCAAGCTTCTGGGGAGAAACATGTCTGATTGGCTGTCTACATTTTTTATCTTCCTAATGTTCATTTATCACGGCGCTGTAGTCTTGCTCCCACCTGCCCCTCTCTACTGAAAATGGCTTGTGATGAGGACACAGTGACCTAGCTGACAAATCCAAAGGTAATTTATGTATCTTCATATTACATAATGATACAAACCAGCAGTCAGCTGTCACCACCACGTGTCTGTACTGGGATGGTTTTCACGTTGATGTGATTCGAGGAGCTAACCCACCAGCATTTCAAACACCAGCAAGATCACCCAACAGAACTGGCTTCAGTGGACCTAAGGACAGACTATGAAGACGGTGATTGGTCACTGGAAATTTTATGAATAATAGCAAAATACTGTCAGCTATCGTATGTCAAGATAAGCCTCTGAGGCTATGACTGGAGAGGAGCTGCCTCCTTAAAGTACAGTCAACCTTAATGACAAGAATGAACCTTAAATTGCTGGCTCAAAATGAAAAGAAACAGCTATAAAACTCAATTCATCATCAGAATGTGGAAGGTACTGAGTATGAACCTAGGAAAATTTGAAGTCATCAAAAATGAAATGGAACACGGGGAGGGGTAATTGGAGGGAGGGGAAAAATGAGGACCAGATACCAGGAACTCAAGCAGAAAGCAAGTGTTTTGAAAACGATGAGGGAAACAAATGTACAAAAATACTTGACACGGGCTGAGCCCTGGTGGCGTAGTGGTCGTGCGCGGGACTGCGGCCCACTGGGACGGAGGTTCAATTCCAGCAGTGGGGCTGGGCCTCCTACTCCCACCACCAGAAAGCAGTGATGCCCCAAAAATGCTTGACACAACGGATGTATGTGTGGATTGTGATAAGAGTTGGAAGAGCCCCCAATAAAATGATTTTTTAATGACATGGAACACATAGAAATGATATTCTAGGAGCTTAACTGGACTGGTATTAGTCATTCTGCATGGTACAGTCATACAACTATGCCAGAATCACAACCTCAAGAGGAATGGAGTCGCATTCATCATCAAAAAGAACATTCCAAACTCTATCTTGATGGACAATGTTGTCCATGATATAAAAATATCGAAACACCTAAAGGGAAATTCAGTGGGTACAAATGTTATTCAAAATTATGCTTCAGGGCTGAGCCCCGGTGGTGTAGTGGTTGTGCGCGGGACTGCGGTCCACTGGGATGGAGGTTCGATTCCAGCTCCAAGGAGCAAAGGCTGGGCCTCCTACTCCCACCACCTGAGGGCAGTGATGCCAAAAAAAAAAAATATATGCTTCAACCACCAAAGCTAGTGATGAAGAAATTCAAGAATTTGACCAACTTCTTCAGTCTGAAATTGATCAAGATGCACTGTAATTATTGGTGACTGGAAAGTAAAAGTGGGAACAAAAGAAGGAACAGAAGTAGGAAAACATGGCTCTGGGAATAAAAAGGAAGCTGGAGATCCCATGAGAGGATGTTGCAAAATCAATGACATCTTCATCTCTGATAACTTTTTGGAACCACCTAAACAGAAACTATGCAGTGAACTTCGCCAGAATGAATAGCTGCAGGGAGACATGGTGGGCTCACATGGAGCAATGTTGTTGAGGATGGTCCAAAACTAGGCAGGGTTTTGTCCTATTGTACACAGGGTCACTAAGAGTGGGAACCGACTCAGTGGCGCCTAACAAAAGCAACAGTAAACCGATGACCCAGGAGTTATTTCTGACTTCCAGTGAGCCAGAGTATGTGTCCCAGTAGAACTAGACTCCGAAGGGTTTCCAGAAGTGGGTGTTCAGGCTTTTCTTTCACAGCACCAGCCTCTCTGTGGGAGAAAAGACAAGTAATCGGTTCCCTCCAGCTTAAGGCCTTGAAAACTCTCTGTGTGTGTCTAAAGCCTATCATATAGTATGTCCAGGCACCACATTCAACTCTCTGGTATCCAACAGCCACCGTTGAGAGGAGAAAATACAGTAAATTAAGTCCTTGAGTGGAACAAATGGTTATATGCATGTAGCAGTTGCACAATCTTGTGTGAATTTGAGACTTGAGAGGATTAAGAGTGAAGGGGGGGAGTCTAGTCTGTTAATTGGGTCATAAAATGACATGGTCTTCTCCTGAGGATTCTGCAAACTCTTTATTTCCTCATTTGAGGAAGAAGTCTCTCTCTCCGCCCCCTTCCCTCACTCCCTAAGAGACATTTATGAGGAGAAGTCACGTGGATCTACCCTGATGCAGCCTTGGGAACTGAAGAAGCCATGTGGAGATCTCTGCCAGTGCTGAGATGCTTACAATGCCACTGGATCCACAAGACTTCCCATCCATTGGCCTGTGATCTTCCTACATTCAGTGTCACTACATGTGTTTTGTGAGTCTGAAGAGGACTTTATAGGCTAGTATCGGACTTATGCACTTGATCTGGACTGAGCTGGAATGTTTTCTCAATATTGAATTGCTCTTTTATGTAAAGCTCTTTTATATATATATATATATACATATATATATATATATATATATATATCCATAAATTTGTTTCCCTAGTCAACCCTGACTAACACAATGCATGATTTGAACTGAAGGTTTAGGAGCTCAAGTCTAATCATACATATCTCAGAAGAAATTCCTGGTCATCTAATTACAAAGACCCAAATGGAGGCACCATGAGTCAAGAGTCTTCTTGACAGCAATCCAAACTCATAGCCATCAAGCGATGTCAACTCTTAGTGACCTTATGGCACAGGGTAGAACTGCCACTGTGTGTTTGAGAGACTGCAACTCTTCCTCTAGCAGAGCAGCTAGTTGTTCTGCATTGCTGACCCTGTGGTCAGCAACCCAAAGTGCAAAGTATGACTTCCAACAGGAGCAAAAGAGAGAGAAGGAAAAAGTCCATACTAATTAAATAGTATTGGAAAGAAGCTTTAAGCTACAATAACCTATGGGAATGTGTAAAACACAATTTCACGGTAACCCATTGAAAACCCTCTCTCAGAAAAGGATCATCTGATTAAATAACCAGGGTTGAGGGGGGCACTGTTTGTGTGAGGCCAAACACCCTGCTGGTATGAATTGCATGGGCCAACCTTTACAAATTGAAGACTAGAAGTTGGGCTGTGGCCAGAGGGTGGCCACAGGCTAAGCAGTGTCTGTTCTTGAGCTGGAAGTAGAGACAAATAGGGTCAGAGTTCTCAAGATGATCACACTTGAGATGATCACGCAATCCTCATTTTTAAAACAAACATCCTATGTTTTATATCTTTAATCCCTTAGGAAAAGTGATTTCTTTCTTTCTTTTTTTTTTTTTTTAGGGCATCACTGCCCTGTTGGTGGAAGTAGGAGGCCCAGCCTTTGCCCCTGTGGAGCTGGAATTGAACCTCCATCCCAGTGGGCCGCAGTCCCACGCACAACCACTACGCCACCGGGGCTCAGCCAGGAAAAGTGATTTCAATGGCATACATTCTTTCAGAACAGAGCAATTGCAATATCTTGTCATAAAAAAAAGGAAAAGAAGGAAGAAATTCTAATCAAGTAACATACATCTCAATGTCTAACTGCTCTATGCAAGAAGATAAAATATCCAGAAATCATTTTAAAAAATGGTGTTCCAGAATAAGAGTCTCATTTATGGAAAGGCGTAGTAAATTGATCGTCTAGCTATGTGGTGGTTCACCAAATTTTCATGAAATTAGAAAGAAATTCCTTGTTGGTTTTGGGGTTTTTTTGTACAGTTTTATTGGCACTTCTTCCATGTCATACAATTCAATGATTCAGTCATATCAAAAAGAGGTGTACAATTATCACCACAATCAATTCTAACACATTTTATTCTTCCTTGTATTCATTGTTATTCATGTAATTATCTTTCTCAATTGTGGCAAAACTATATACAATAAAGGATTTTACAATTCAACAACTTTTACATGTAAAATGCAGTGTCATTGAGTATAGTCTTCATGTTGTACAGCTATTATTGATATCTTTTGCCAACTTATTTCACCATCATTAACATGAACTTAATGTCGCCTAAGCAAAAAATTCTTCCTCTTTCACCCATGGTAGCCATTGTATTTATGTATGCCATGGGACTCCCTTTTCCATTGGTCAGGTTTGGTTTCTTCTTTTTGGTTAATTTTCTTGGTATAATATTCATATGTAATACAATTCCATGGTTAAATCACTTTTTAAAAAGAGCTGTATACAAATAATCACAACTGGCTCTAATGCTCCCTCCCCTTCCCACATTCATGGTTACTCTCCAAATCCCCTCAGCCTTCTTCCAATGCCCTAGAGAAACCACTGTATCATCAGTTATCATCTCTATGCATCCACTTAGAAGCTTAGAGGGCTAAGCTTCACAAATTGGGAAACCCAACAGAAATGATAAAAAAAAATGGCAAGAAGCAAATAATAATAACATAAAGATAAAAATAAAAAGTAAGAAAGAAAAGACTCCCATCAACATTTAATGAGCCAGAAAAGAAATTTCTGTCATATATCAAGCAAGAAATATTTGAAGTGAGAGCAAACTCTGGTTGGGCCAAGAAAGAAATCAACTGATCAAGTACCACTTATTACCATAGTTGCATCCACCATAATCATGTTTACAATTATTTCTGTCTGCTAGTCAAACTGCCCAAGCCCCAGCACATGGCCAGAGGGGTCTGCCTGAGGCTTAATCTGACTAGGTTCTCTGATGGGTTTGGGTGTCCCACTATCCTCCATAGCCTTCCACAATTTTGGTGTTGACAATTTAAGCTCTGATACTTTCCCCTTGATCATATTCGGGTTTTGTTAATGTCATCTTTAGATCACACAGGCTAGTGTGCTTCTTTGTGTGGAATTAGTTGATGGCTCATGTAGATGGCTGCTTGTCTGAATACAAACCTCTAAAATCCATGCGCTATTCTAATTGATAGCCGGGCACCACCTGTTTTCTTCACCACACTTTGCCATAACAGGCTTATCTCCAATGATCTCTTCATGAAAGCAAGTATGAAGCAGGACCATGCTAAAAGAATGAACTGTTCTTGGATTGAGGCTAGAATTAAGTGTGAGCCTAGAATCCATCTGCTTATTCACAGGTCATGAATGACTCTGGTTTGCTTTTACTCTGGGATCATACTATGACAAAAACAAGAATCAAGAACAAAAACAAAAGCAAACAAAAAGCAGGAAAAAATACAAAGAAACAATAACAACAAAAAAACATTGTCAATCATCCCCCTAGGGTATAAGGTAACTACAATGATAACATCAATAATTTAACCAATGACAGAGTTTAATGTTGATATGAATTCATGTGAGTATCATCCAGTTGAGAGCTGCAGTTCATGATGTATTGCTCTGTATAGATTGATTTCTTAATTGATTGATCTCTCTTTACACTGAGCATAGGGGTTGGTGCTAGGGAAATTTTTCCTGTATCATTTCTTACAAGTGCAGATCCTTGTCTACCAGAATAATACCTGACATATTATTGCAAGAGGAGCATGGAGGTACCAAATGCATGGTGGTTCTGGGTCCCCTTTCATTGGGCACTTAATGCCAGGGGTCCCCGTCAAGGTCCAATGACTGTCATTTACACAGTCTTGGGGTAGCCATTGTTTGCTTCCTCTCCCACCAGAGTATTTCAGTCTTAATTCCGTGGGCCTGGGCAGCTTTAAGGTATCACCCAGTTCATTCAGTAGGGTTTCTACATTGAATCCTTCTGGTGTGGCCCTTGAGGGATGCTATGTTGCCTGTAAGGCCAGTGCCTAATGTTATCACAGTGCTTAGTCCATGGCATGGTTCACAATAAATTCCTTCTTCAGGATTTATCTATGAGTCAGAATTAACTTGATGGCAGTGGGTTCTGATTTATCTTGGAAAAAATATTGTAAATGTAGTAGCTGATCTTATGGTATCTGTCAGTGATGCAATCAGTTAAGCAACAGGTTACTAACCAAATGATCAGCAGCTCAAATCCTCACAGAGTGACTTTGTTTTAGTTTTGTTAAGTGAAAAAATAATCATATACCTACACTGAATTACCCAGAGAAACTTCGGAAGAAAGGACTGGCAATAATTTTCTGAAAGATCAGTCATCGCAAGTACTATGGAGCCAGTCAACACTTGGGTTTGCTACAAGCAAGAACCTACTCAACAGGGTCTCATGACGGTGGTAGGACTTGACTTCATCAGAATCAAGATTAAGTGTTCAGTTCCACACACCAGATACACCTGGCTTGCAAACTGGAAACATATGGAGACTTGATAAAGTCTTTCAACCAGTGTTTCTCAACCTGTGGGTCCTCACACTTTTAGGGGTCCAACATTCCTTTCACAAGGGTCACCTAAGACCCTAGGAAACACATATTTCCCATGGTCTTAGGAACTGAGACACCGTTCCTCTATCCATCTCCAGGTGGGTCCACCTACATGCAGATATGGGTACCCAGAATGATGACATCATCACACCAACCCCATCACATACACCCCATACAAATACAGGTGTATGTGACAGAGTTGGTACCCTAATGTACTCATGTGGACCAGTCACACATGTTTAGAGAACAGTTACTGTGTAGAAAGCAGCTGCTGTGTAGAAAGTAGCTACTCTATTAAAAGCAGCTACTGTGTTGAAAGCAGCAGTATTGGAGATAAAATGACCCTTCTAATCTGGTGAGAAAAACTATCTCAACTTGATGTTGGCTTGTTGTGCATACTCTTTCAAAGTGTAGCAATGTAATTTCCTGTTGTTAAATTAAGACTATTATCCATGTTACACCATGCTTCAAGACAAAATTTCATTTACTTGTAATTAGAAATAAATATTTCACAATATATAATTACATATTGTTTTTGTGATAAATCACTATGCTTTAATTATTTTCAATTTGTAACAATGAAAATACATCTTGCATATCAGATATTTACCTGACGAATCATAACAGTAGCAAAATTAACAGTTATGAAGTAGTAACGAAAATAATTTTATGGTTGGGGGTCACCAAACATGAGGAATCATCTTAAAGGGTTGTGGCATTAGGAAGGTTGAGACAACTGCTTTAAAGCATTATAAAATGTGTCAGATGTCCCAAAATGAGCATATAGACTCAGTATAAGTAACTTTAACTTGTCAGGGAAGCAGTGTCAAGTGTTAAAAATGGTATACTTAGCTACCCTTGGTCAAGATGCTAAACTCTGAATCTCTGTAAAGAGTTAAGCTGGGTTCTCTATAGATGAAAAAACAGTGGAGAGAGAGAAGAGAAGAGAAGAAAAAAAGAGTAGTGTATTGCTTAATGTGGTTCTTCTAGCCAGAGATTTTGTTGCTCCCATTGTATGACTTCTGCTTTCCTGATGGATTTGGGTAAGAAGGTGAGAGAAGATACTGATAGGATTATGTGCTTCAACTCTTGAGTGATTGTTTACACGGTTAATTGTGAGTGCAATCCTGTTGACTGCAAAATCAACCACATCAGAAGCAGGACAGGAAGAATTTCACTACCAGCAAAAATGATGAACGAGGAATGGCACACATTCTTTGGATCCTGAGATGTCTGCTCATTGAAACTCCTTGATCCAGGGGACTGCTGTGACATCAGCAGAGTGGCAGAGGGCAATAACAGCAGTACCAGAAGCCAAAGTACAAAACAGAGCAGATAAAGCTGAGTGTTTTAAAGCAGGAGGCTGGCTGGTGGGTTTCATGCCTCGAGGCACTTAATCGAGAGGCTGGGTTTGTTAACTCCTGGAAGGAGAACTGAGTGCCTTTGGGGTTAAGGTTTACAGTACAGAGACAAGCCTTGCCTTTGGGCCATTTATCAGCAGTCTCAGAGAGCTGTGTAACATTACCCAAGTAGGGCAGAGGCCAGGGCAAGAAGCAGAGGGCTGGAGAGATGTCCGCCTGCAGGCCAGGCAGGCAAAAAAGTGTCCGGACTAAACAACCACATTCTGAGCCTTTTCCCCTGAATTGCAGCCTGCTATCTTCCCTAATGGAATACTGTCTCGGTTTTGTGTGACCATTGCTATTAAGCATAGAACTCAGCTAAAGCGTGGGAGGTACAATTAGTATAAGAATGATGGAGGGCTGGAGACGTCTCCAATCTCTACCTCCTCATGTCACTCAGCCTTGCAAGTCAGAGGTGCTTAGATGTGACTGCTACAGACACACACACACACACACACACACACACACACACCTTTCCATTTCCTCAATCATGTTTTCTAAAAACCCAAACCCACTGCCTTTCAGTCTATTCCAATTCATGGTGACCCTGTCGGGCAGGAGAGAACTCTTTACGGGAGTAGAAAGGCTCACTCACCTCACTCCTGGGGAGTGGTTAGCAGCCCCAATATGTAATCCACTGTGCCACCAGGACTTCAGACTCCCATACAGAGATAGAAAGGCAGATGCAGGTTGGTAGAGTGATAGATAGAATATTAATTCACTGACTTTACACATGGCCTACAATTTACCTCTGATTAATTAAACACTTTGTGTTTCATTAGCATTCTAGCTAAGATTTACAAATGACCTTGTTTCCATTGCTGGCATTATTGAACTCATCCATAGGGAACAGTCTGGCAAACGAACCTAGGATTTAAAGATCATCAAAGTGTGGACTCTGTCTGAATGGCGGTGGGATAGGATGGGTGGATATTAACATAGCACGATGAAATTAAGCAATCTACGATGTGGCTTCCACTGAGGCCACTCTATCCATAGCCAAAAGTATTTCATAGAATACTGAGCTAAAAATGTAACTGCATTCTGCAACCGAGGCAAAGATGTTCTACTTGATGGGAGAGGGGGTCGAAAAATTCAATCCAGAGTGCCAGCAATTCCTCTGTGAGCTAGCCTGGCAGAGGGAGTCCAGGACATGTAAAGCATCAAGTTACAGGCCAAATGAAAGGTCTGGAGAAGACCGACAGCTTCTAATCATCCTGTCTGAGGCCGCCTAGCACGGGACCTACCACCCTTACCCACTCCCAAACACACTTTCCATCCTCGAAACACACACGCAAAGGACTTTCAAACATCTTTTCTTCAAAATGTCTCAGAGTTCCAAATGGGTCTTTACAGGATTATTTCCTTGAAGCTCTTAGTTCTGTCCTATTAAAATTTCCATGAAAAAGTAATCAAAACCTAATGCTCACAGTGTTCTGCCACAAAGAAAAATACTGTGGGTTTTTGTTCCTATTAAAAACATGTGTTACATACATATACATAATTATGTAAGTCGTAGACACAGTGTACGCACATATTCACATAGACTTTAGGAAAATAATGATAACAGCCTCACTGAAACCAAAAACATTCATAAAATAATACTGTACTGTCTCTCACTCCCCTCGTTAAGTCAATGCTTTGCAAAGGGCAGCAAATCTGGCGTAATTCTGCATATTTTGTAGCAGTGGCTACAAACACTAGAAATTATTGGAATGAATTGTGGTCACTTTTGATAATTCAAACACAGCATTTTCTGGAATGGATTGGCAGAACCACGTGCATCTGCACTACTTTTCTGGGAGAAGTTAATTTTAGAAAGACTGGTTGTCCAGGAAAAGCATCATATAACTAACTAGAATTCAATAACTAGCTATACAATGATTCTATTCTTATAATTAAAAGTGCTTTATGCTCCCCTGCTTCTCCTTAATATCCTTGAAAGTGGGGGCCCAATATTATTTTATAACTTGTGTTTCATAAAAAGAAATGTGTGATCTATCATTATTCCATATGTACACACACATATATATGTATGTTCCTAAGTGGCATAAACTGCTTGCAATTAGCTACTTTCCAAAAAGCTGGAGATTTGAGCCCACCCAGAAGGGCCTGGTGATCTCTTTCCAAAAAGATGACAGCCAAGAAAACCCTATGGATTTCATTTCTACTTGGTGACACATGTGGTTTCCACAACAACAGGGTGTTTTTTTTTGGGGGGGGGGTGTTTGTTTGCTTTGGGTCTTTTAAAAATATATTAGAAAAAAAGTAGACTTTTTTCACTTCAATTTTCAAAGATACAAATAATGTTTATTTCCCCTGGCATATGCTCTCTGATCAATTGTTAAGGAGCTAGATAGATGGATAGGTAGAGATAGAGAGAGAAAGATGATGGAGAGGTAGGTTAAACACACACATATGAATCATTTTTCTACGTACATAAAATCAAAACACCAAATCTGCTGTCATGTGCTCATTCTGATTCTTGCCACCCCAACAAGATAGAGAACTGACCGCTAGGGTTGCAGAGATTGTACGTCTTGACTGAGCAATCAGCCTCTATTTCCCCCTTGGAGCAGCTGGTGGGTTTGAGCTGCTGACCTTGGGGTGAAGTGGTCCTTGTGAGTGTGTGGTGCTGCTCACCTCCAGCTTGGCTGTTCTAACTCACATAAATAAATAACATATATTTGTGAAAAGCGTATGTATACCTATGCCAAAAGCACCAGATGGGAAAATGTTTCGTATTTGTGGACATTCAAATAACCTACAGACAACCTCCTCTGGTCAAGTCAGGTTGCCATTGTGGTGGTGGCTGTCAGGTGCCCTCTGCGTCAGGTGGCTAACAGGGCCTGCCTGGTGTTTCACTTTCCTCAGAATTGTGATGTTTGAGCCCATTGTTGTAGCCACTGTAGCAATCCTTTTCATGAAGGGTCTTCCTCTTATATAGCTCTTCTAATAGCAGAAAGACCTTAATTCTCATAATCAGAACTACAAACAGGATCTAAAGTAACTACTGTGTTCAGTCCTCCTGATATTTGAGATAATAGGCCAGTTGGGTCTGGAGCATGAAATTGAGCAATGTGTAAAAAAGCGCCAAGGGACTGCACTGGCTCAATGATGCGAAGTTTCGTCAAGCATTCATTGAAAGAAGAGATTTCAATCCCCACCCCAAAGACTTCTACCTTTCCAACCGCTGATGGACTTGTGCAGATTTTTCACCTTTTGTAAATTGTTAAGTACTTCTCTCCCACCCCATATCTGGATTACCAAGGAAAGCTAACATTCCATTCCCATAACGCAGTCTTTGAACCAATCATGGGGTGCCAAACTCTTAAATACATGTACGACGCAGCCCCTTACAAACTGTATGTCTCTTCCGTTTCAAATGATACTTACCAAGAGTTGGGTGCCCCCCACTCTGACCCCGGGGTGGGGGGCTAAGCAATCTCAAGTGCATATGAGGGAGAGCTTGTCATAACCACCTGTGGGGCTTTGTAAATATACAGCAGGCTGGTATGTACTCTAGGATGTGAATGCGAATCTCAGGCGTGAAACTTGAGTTCCCCCCAACCTCGGCCCCAGCAAACCCCAGCGCCTGCGTGCCTGCTTCAGGCCATGATAAAGTTCCAGCCCCGCCACCACCCGGAACGTTCTGTAAACTTCACGCAGCATTGTATTTCAGATGAACAATAACGAAAAATCATGAGGACCCAACCGACGGGTTGGTGTAGATACAAAAGATGGAGTCCACGGTCCGACCCCTCCCCAAAGTTCTGGGAGTAACAGAAGCGGGGAAAAAAATGTTACTGGACCAGCAGGAGGGATGGAATTCCAGCCCCGGGATTCTTTCCGACTGCAGAGGGATCGAGCGTCTGAAGGTTTTCACTCCACACGTGGAGACGCCTCGTGTGCCCTCTGGGGATCGGTTTGGGACCCTGCCTTCCGAAAAGGAGAGAGGACGAGGGTGGGAGGACGGTGCGAGGCTGAAACGAGGATCGCAGAGCGTCAGGGTCACCGCCCGCCCACCCACCAGTCACCTAGGCATTTGCCAGAGGAGAAGGTTAGAGAAGGGAGCGCAAGGGACAAGGCAATGCCAGTCTGGTGCTGCCTGAACCGCCACCGCGCGTACCCACACCTTGCTCAGCCGGTGCTGGGGGCCGCACCCGTGAACAAGCGACCAGCCAGCCCCCGCTTACCTGGTGTCCGAGGTCTGAGAAAAGAACCAGGGGGGACCCCCAGGAGGGGCTCCAGGCTCCCCCCACCAACCCCCGCCGGCACGTCCGCAGCACTTGGGTGGTGCTGTCAGCTTCCCGGGGCCGCAGCTTCAGGTATCAAAGGCATTCCGGTCTCCTAGCGACCGGCCCCTCTGGGCTTCGGGAGCCCCTTCGGTAGCTCCTCCTGCGCCACTGGCTGGCCTCCCCATCCCTTGGGGCGGCCCTTCCCCGTCCCCGCCCAGCCTGCGCTCCCGCCTCCACGGGCGCCCAAGCCTCTCCCCCTGCTGTTGGTTCAGGAGAGCGAGGTGGCTCGACTAGGTTCGCACACACTCTCCTCCCGCCCCCAGGCCGCCCTCAGCTAGGAAGGGCAGAGCAGAGTCGTCCATGACGCAAGGAACAGGGGCTTTGGAGCTCTGGCGCTGGGCAACTTCCCAAAGCCCTTGGAAAATCTGTGACCTGCTCAATGAGGGGCCAGGCAGGGCCTCCAGCCCCTGCCTCGGTCTTGACAGTACCACTTAAAATATTACAGGCGTGAGTGTGAAAGCCAGAGACTCTCCCTGCAGCCCTTTTTCAATGTTTCCAAAATAACTCTACATTTCCTCCCTCCTTCCCTCCCTCCCTCCCTCCCTCCCTTCCTTCCTTCCTTCCTTTCTTCCTTATCTAATGTAGACTTCCCAGCTACTTCCAACTAGCCAAGAACTTTAGATTGACCACAGGGAAGGTTGTGTTCAGCAGAGGCCCAGGACACAAGCTTCTTCTGCCAGCATTTCTGCTACCTGCCACCTGTCAGGGCCCAAGTCAGTGCAAAAGGATTGAATGACACCCTGGCATCGGTGGCTAAGCATACCTGGAGCCTCCCTTCTCACAGAAGAGAGGCCCAAGTTCTGGGGAAGCAGGGGGATGTGTTCCAGAAAGTGAGTTTTCGTGAAGAATAAAAAGCAAGGGGCAAAGCGCACTGGACTGGTGTAAACGGAGGATGGGAAGGAATGTGTGGACCCTGACTGTATCACTAACAGGCAAGGGCTGAACAGCTGAACGCGACACGATTCTTCCACAGAATGTGTGAAAGAAACCCAGCCTGAAAACCCACTGCCATCGAGTGAATTGCAACCCACGGCAACCCTGAAGGGCAGAGTAAACTCCTTTTAGGGTTTCCTGGGTTGTTAGGTGCCCTCCGATGGGTTTTGCCTCTTCGTGGCCCAATGCACAACCGAATGAAGCACTACAGAGTGCCATATTCATAACCGTTTCTATGTCTGAGCTCATTGTCTCAGACACCGTGTCTGAAGCATCTCCTTATGGGTCTACCTCTTTTTCACTGCCCTTCTACTTCAGCAAGCACGATGCTTTTTTGCTGAGAATGGTCTCTCCTGATAGTATGTACAAAGTACGGAAGACAAAGTCTTGTCAATCTTGCTTCTAGGGAACATTCTAGCTGCATTTCTCCCAAGTGTTCGGTGTGGCTGTCACCGTTGGGTGCTATCAAGTCCATTCTGACCCTATGCACCACCGAACGAAAAACTGCCTGGTCGATCCTGGGCCATTGTCACAACTGCCCCTTTTTGCAGCCACTGCGTCAACCCGACCTGTTGAGGCTCTTGCTCTTTTTCCACTGCCCCTCCACTCTACCAAGCATGATGTCCTTCTCCAGGGACTGGTCTCTCCTATGTTACAGGGATGTATGATGAAGTCTTGCCATGCTTGGAGGTGTGGCTTATAAGGAGTATTCTGAGTGGCATTTTAAATTTTGAACACATTGACAAAAGCTTCAAAGCCAACTGTTAGGTTCCAGCTCCTGGCCAGGAAGGGGTGGTCCACCTAGGTGGGTGTTGCACCTGGATTGGCCCATTTAAGCCAGTTGAATTTTATTCAGCCCATGGGGGTCGACCAGCATCAGCCCTGAAAAGCAGAGGTTTTGTTTGTTGGGCTCTCTCAGTGTCTCCAACACGGTTCAGCATGGCAGTGCTGTGTCCCATCAATCATGCTATGGACTCTGTCTGGCTTGTGTTACATTTAGTGCAGAATCTGAAACTGCTTCAAATTTTCATAAAACTCGTTTGGATCACAAACCAGATTTCCACATGAATTCTTTCTCTCGGGGAGCCAATGACCAAGGTCTCTCTCTCTCTCTCTCTCTCTCTCTCTCTCTCTCTCTCTCTCTCACACACACACACACACACACACACACACACAACCTCTTCATGCCTTTATATCTCATTTTCTTTTTTTTTTGGGGGGGGGCATCACTGCCCTCAGGTGGTGGGAGTAGGAGGCCCAGCCTTTGCTCTGTGGAGCTGGTATTGAACCTCCATCCCAGTGGGCCACAGTCCCGCGCACAAGCACTACACCACCGAGGTTCAGCTATCTCTCATTTTCAATATATAAATCTTTTAATTACCTATCCCTATCAACTCAATGCAATGCAACTCAATACAAATATGTTCTCGGTCTGAAAACTCCTCAGTTTCTGCTAGAACCTTGGCCATCTGAATTCACAAGCCAAGTTCAGCTGAAAGCAGACCATCCTTCAAGACTCTCTTTTTATCTGATCTGGTTCTGGTGATCTCAGTCTGGTCTATGCATGGAAGATCAATTGAGGACCAGCTGGAAGTTAAGAAGTCCACACAAATCTCTTTGCACTTCAGACAATCTGGCCCTTTTTCACTCTCTCAGTCCTAGCCACCACCATCCATGCGCAGGGGCTAGAGCAGTGGTTCTCAACCTTCCTAATGCCTTGACCCTTTACTACAGTTCCTCATGTTGTGGTGACCCCCAACCATCAAGTTGTTTTCGTTGCTACTTCATGACTGTCATTTTACTACTGTTATGAATCAGGTATTTGACCCCCAAAGGGCTTGCAACCCACAGGCTGAGAACCACCGGACTAGACCATACTCCAAGACTCATAGGGACATCGACCAACTTCCTAATGTCCGACCAGCCAGTGCTGCCTCTTCTCCTCTTTCCTTTCGGTGGAACAGGTCAAAAAGCACTAATGGAGCATGTCAAACTCAGATACCATATTTTTTGGGCCATAAGACGCACCTAACCATAAGACACACCCAGTTTTTAGAGCAGAAAAACAATAAAAATATATTCTGAACCAAACAGTACCAGTAGACTAGAGTGTACTGGAGTACCACACCTTCGGACCAGAAGATGCACCCTCGTTTTTCCCACAATTTGGGGGAAGATAAAAAGTGCATCTTGGTCTGAGCCCCGGTGGCGTAGTGGTTGTGCTTGGGACTGCGGCCCACTGGGATGGAGGTTCAATTCCAGCAGTGGAGCTGGGCCTCCTACTCCCACCACCGGAGAGCAGTGATGCCCCCCAAAAAAAGTGCATCTTATGATCCAAAAAATACAGTATCTCTTTACTGCTGATTCTCCCCCACTACCAAACTACAAGTGGACCCAGGTAGCTGCCACAGTTAGTACTAACTGACTTTCTTTTTGGGGAAAAGATTTTCCTTCATTGATGCACCTGATGAGAAACTGCTTGCTCAAAAACTTAAAAGCCAGTCCTTTTTTTTCTCGGCAGGTCTTCCCTTCAAATATCAATCTCTTATTCTCTCAGTAGCTCTAAGTGAAACACTGGTTTCCACCTAAGACCCTAACTCTACCTTGGCTCTAGCTTACAATAAAGCCTATTGCTTCTGGGCAATGCGTAACTCCCTTTTTAATATAACCAATCAAGTATATGCTGACCGTGTGCTTATAAACTCTCGTTCATTGTGATGGATTTCCTATTTTACAACATCAGGTAGGAGAAACATTCAATATTCATACTATAGTCATAACATTTGACCCTTTAAACCTTATCCAAAAACAAAAAAAATTATCCAAATTTAGTCTTCTGATCACCACCCCTGGACTGTATCTATTGAATTGTTTATGACCTTGGGCTTCTGGCAGAGGGGGTGCAATAAATGGGTCCTGGTTTCTTGTCAGCCACATATTACCTAAATCAGCCTAGCTTTTACCCCAGGCCACTCTAGTAGAAGCTTTTTCTCCTCAACAGAAGCATATCATTGTTTTTCATCCTTTCATTAATTATAGGTTACAATAATCTAAGTAGTCATCAAAGACTCAAGAGTTCCTCTTTGGTTCTCTGTGTTTCCATAGGTTTAAAACCATTGCAAAGAACCCCATACTTGAAAACTGAAAATAAAGGGCATAAGGATCACATCTAAACTCTCTGAGCTTCCAAAGCTGATTTCCAGAAGGCAGAGGCCAGACATCATCTCTGATAAGTCACATGGAGACAGGCAGACCTCTGGAACCAGAGAAGCCACGTGGAGACCCCTGTCAGCGTTGAGATGCTTACAATGCCACTGGATCCACAAGACTTCCCACCCACTGGCCTGGGATCTTCCTGTATTTGGCATCGTTGCATGTGTTTTGTGTGTCTGAAGAGGACTTTATAGCTTGGTATCAGACATATGGGCTAATATCAAACTTATGAACTTGAGCTGGGCTTGGCTGTGATGTTCTCTCAATCTTCAACTGTTATTGTATATAAAGCTCTTTCTTGTACACATCTGAACGTCTATGGATTTGTTTCTCTAGTCTACCCAAACCAACATAGTCAGTAAACCCAGCTCTTCCAATTACATGCCCAGAGGCATCCTATTTCACAAGCCAGTTTCCTGCCTCAAAGCACTCTTTATTTGCTCTGTGGGTTGCGAAACACACTACTCTGTCTCAGGATCTGGCTCCTGGTTTGGCTGTAGCTCCCTTGTCACTCCTCTTATCTCAGAGATGTCTCCTGGATCAAAGAGGTTCAATGAGTAGGGAAATGAGGGTCCAAAGGACATATTCCACTCCTGGTCCTTAGTAGTAGTGAGATTTCCCCCTTCCTACTTTAAACACGGCAGATTTTATAATGAGGATGGCCCTCACAAATAAGCCTGTTACTAATCACTCATAGTTGAAGCATATAATCTAATCAATCTCTTCCCCTACTGTCTTCCCCAGACCCATCAGGAAAGCAACGGTTGTTTGGTGGGAATAACAAAGGCTATGGCTAGGAAAGCCACATTAAATAATCCACAATATCTTTTTTCATAGTCTCTGCTTTCAGCCAAGATCCATCTCACATCACCAATGACATTCCTCATGCTAGGTCCTCTTCTGGATCTGGCTTTAATTTCTGGCAGTTCCCTGCCGATGCACTCATGCAACCATTCTAAAAATTATCCTCAGTAAATTTACTGGCAGATGTTATTAATGTTATTGTTTGAAAACTTACACATTTTGTTGGATTATCTCTATTGGGGTGGGCACAATTATGGACTCTTCTAATCTGTCCACCACTGTCTTCCCAATTTCTTGGCTTCAACAAGTGGGTGCTTTACAGGTGTGATCTGTTTATTGAAATATCTGAGTTGGTAGTCCCTCAATTTCTAGAGCCTTATTTTCTTCCGTTATCATCAGTTCTTAGTCAGCTGTTACTTCCTGAGATGGATTAACACCAATCAATTGTTTGGGGTACAGTGTGCATTCCTTCCATTTTCTCTTGATGTCATTCAATATTTTGCCCCTCGAATCCTTCAACATGTCAGCTTGAGGCTTGAGGTGGAAGAAATGCTGCCACAAATTAAGGAACCTCTTGCAGAAGCTGAAAGAGACAGATGTCTTTCCTAGAGCAGTGGTTCTCAACATTCCTAATGCAGTGACTGTTTAATATAGTTCCTCGTGCTGTGGTGACCCCCCCCCCCAACCATAAAGTTATTTTTGTTGCTGCTTCATAACTATAATTTTGCTACTGTTATGAATTGGGTGACCCCTGTGAAAGGGTCGCACGGCCCCCAAAGGTCACGTAACCCACAGATTGAGAGCCACTGCCCTAGAGTTTTAGGGGAGAATATGGCACTGCCAACACAAAGTTTCTAGTCTCCAGAACTGTGAGAGAATAAATTTGCTGTTTCAAGCCACTTTAATAAAAAAAAAAAAAAAATAAGTCAATTCAAACTCACAGCAACCTGATAGGACAGGGCAGAACTGCCCTGTGGGATTCCAGACCTATAACTCTTTACCCGAGTAGAGGGCCTCATCTTTCTCCAAGAGAGACTGATGGTTTGGAACTGCTGATTTTCTGGTTAGCAGTCCAGGGTGTAACTCACTAAGCTGCCAGGTCTTCTTGAAGCCACCAACTTTATGGTCATTTGTGACAGCAGTCCTAGAAAAGGAACACGGGGTAAACAGTTGTCTTTTCAGAGAGAAAAAAATACCAAAGGAGAGAAGGAGCGTTGCACATCAGAAAACGTAAAGGATTAAGGCTGCAGGACCCTTTCCTGAGGGTAGTTTCCAATTGAGAAAATGACTAGAAACCTGAACTAGAGGGAAGCAAGCAGAGGCAGATCATATAGCGCCCTCTAGGCCGTGTTTTTAAAATTGCATATTCCATGCAGGGAAGCACTGACACGTTACATGTTAAATAGTGATGAGATCATATTTTTGTTTAAGAAAGACAATTAGTTGCACACTGAGAATCAATGATGGTGAGAGATGAGAATTAAACAAAAGAGGATGAATTAGGGTGAAGTATTGCTAAGAAAGACACTTGATCAATGAAAACCAATTTATTCTATGGCTCTGTGACTCTAAATCCTGTGCCCTGGCAAGTCCCTAGACAAATTTTTCTAGCTGGATAAAGGATAGGAGGAAGAGATTCGGTGGTGATTTACAACCGTGAAGCAATAGACGTAAATAGAAATGGGGGGAAGTTTTGCTTTTATTTTAACAAAATTTTTTGTGTAGAATAATTCTCTCTCATACAATACAAGGAGAGAAAGAGCACTGATCCATAACTGAGTGAAGGAATCGATGATAAGAAAATTTCACAAGGAGGAGTCACTTCAGTGCATACCCCAAATGCCCTACCCAGCACCCACAAACCCGCATTCTCCCAAGGCATCAACTTCGTTCTTTCAAGCACAATGAAATTAGCTGGTCAAGTTGACATAGCATAAAGTTCATGATTGCAAAGTGAACACTTAGATGACATCTGCTGCTGTTAGGTGCTGTCCAGTTGATTCGGACCTTTTGTACAACAGAACCAAACACAGCCTGGGCCATCCTCACAATTGTTCTGTGTGACCGAGTCCACTGTGCAAGTCCATCTCCTCTCTCCACCTCTGTCTAGTTACAAAGCATTTCCATCTCTTAGCACACCCATTACCATTAAGTAATTAGTGCCCAGTCCTCCTCACTCCAACCTCGGGAAACTATGAATCTGCCTTTACGCTTTATGGATTTGCTTCTTTGGGGTGTTCGTGTTCACTGAAACCATACAATAGGTGACCTCTGTGCCTGGCTTCTTTCACAATGTACACGCACAATGTAGCACTGTATCGGCATCTCATTGCTTTTTGTTAATGAACGACATTTCGTTTTACGTATTGACCACAATTTGTTCATGTGCTCATGGAAATTTGGGTTGTTTTCACCTCTGGACTATTGAGAAGAGTCTGCTGTGAACACGAGTGTACATAAATTTATTGAAGCACTCGTTTTCAATTATTTTGGACACATACACGGAAGCAGAATTGCGGAACTGCATGGTAATTCTATTTCTGAGACTTCAGAAAATGGCCCAACTTGTTTCCCACAGCTGCCGCACCATTTTACATTTTGACGCGCAATCTACAAGGTTTCCAGTTTTTCCACATTTTTGTCAATACTTGCAACTTTTTCAGTTTTGGATTTTGTGCTCCTTTTCATTCAAGAAAACCTAGTGAATAAAAGGTGGGATTTCAGTGTGGTTTTAATTTTTATTTCCCTAATGATTAATAAAATTAAGCATTCTTTTCACAGTGGTGTTGGGAATGTGTATATATCTTTGGAGAAATGTCTTTCCAAGTCCTTTGCCTGTTTTTAAAAATTGAATGGCCTTTTTGTTACTGAGAGTTTTTTCTATATTCTGATTCTTACTAGATATTTGATTTGCAAATATTTTCTCCCACCTTTAAGTTTTCTTTTCATTTTTTTTCTTTTTTTGAGGGGAGGCACATCACTGCCCTGGTGGTGGGAGTAGGAGGCCCAGCCTTGCTACTGGAGAGCTGCTGCTGGATTTGAACCTCCAACCCAGTGGGCTGCACAACCACTATGCCACCGGGCTCAGCCCTCTTTTCATTTTCTTGACAGTCTTTTTGCATAGAAAGGCCATTTTCATTAAATATGATGATATATTTTCTTTTGAACAAAGCATATCTTTTGATGTGTCCTTTTTGGTGTAACTAATCGAGGGAAATATGACACCAAATGGTATTGGGATGGAATCCCTTCCATTGTAAACATGGTAGGCTATCATCAGGAGGCCAGATGGAAAGTGTGAAGGGGGGGGGCGGGGGAAGGGGGTTGGGCTGAAGCAGGAGTGCCCTCGACTCTAGAACAATTAGGCAGAAGAAAAGAGAAGGTGCGTTTGAAGCACAGCTAGACATCCAGCTAGATCTTTCAGTTTATCCCCGCTTCACCAATGATCCCTACCCCACCCCAGCCTGATTCTGAAGTGGAAGTAGAGACAGCATGAACGATGCTGGCATGTGAACAGCAGCAGCTGGGATAGTGGTTGCAGGTAGTTTCCAGCAGCTATGTCAGTGGTATATGCTGAGGACATAGGAAGTTAATATTTACATTGTGGAAATATGCAGATTGACCTTGAGTGTCCCTTTACCTACTGCCCACATGGTCCGAGGCCCAAAGAGGGACAATCACATTGTAGTCTCTCTAACTGGCACCGATCAAGTTGTTGCACTGAGCAAGCCTCTGCTGAATGCCTAGGGGGAAAGAGCCCAAAGTAACATTCATAGAAATGTCAGGACCATTGGGAAAAGAGCCTCCAATTGAGTACATTCAAGCTTTCAGTCTAAGGTGGTAAAGGTCAAGCCCAGAGGCACCAGAGGCTGCAGTCAGGAAGGCATGGGACAGAGAAAAGGAGCCAGACCAGAGGCTGAGGCACAGAAGCCGTGAGACAACACAGGAGCAGCATGGAGACAATGAGACTGGGAGGCAGAGGGAAACACTGCCTCCCAGCTCATGGAGGCACAGGCCACAGCTAAGAGGCTGGGGAATGGAGGGAGAGCTGACGATTGGCTGAGGAGAGGTATTCCTGTGGACCAATGATGGTATCCTTGCTATTAACTGATCCTGATTTATAGCACCCTGTTAATTTCTCAAATAAAGCACCTGAATTGTGAGGGGGGAAATCATAGCAATGGGATAATGGAAACTACTTAGATATTCAAGAAATAGGAGAATGCTTTACTAAGCCCCAATGAGGAGAAAGGTTAAAAAAAAAAAAAAAGGAA
>PVJH01030893.1:0-24219 GCA_004026705.1 Nesogale talazaci
AAAAAAAAACGCTATGGGGGCGCTGAGACCAGTGGCGTGGTGGTTGAGTGCAGGACTGCAACCCACTGGCTTGGCGGTTCAAATCCAGCAGCAGCTGTCCAGGAGCGAGGCTGGGCCTCCCACCCCCAAATGCTGTGGGACAGAGTAGACTTGCTAACGAGGGCTTCCAAGGCTGCAGACAGTCTTCCCTGAAGCAGGCGGCCACATATTTCTCCCACGGGGCACGTGGCGGGATCTAACGACCGACCCCAATGTCATCTGCAGGCCCTGTACCCACTGCTAGAGAGTCCACCTCAGCTCACACAGAGCTTCTGCAGGGTTTCTGAGACTGTCAGCCTGCCCTTTCTCACATGAAATGGCTGTTGGGTGTGAACAGCAGATCGTATGGCCAGCACCCTAATGCTTAACCCACTGTGCCACCAGATCTCCTTTCTTACACAGATAGGATCATAGAAATAAAGAACATCATTTATCTCTGCCCCTCTACACTGTAATTTCTACGATCCAGTGTGCTGATTCTCACTCTTTGAAGTGTCAGCCATATATGTCTGTCGCACCTACTCCACCCATGCAGCTATTTTTTTACCCAACAGCATTTGTAAGGAGAAAATTATTGATTGAACACCAATAATTGAACCAATAATGAACACCTCAGTGCACGTTGAGAGAATCAATGGTTATGATGGTTAAGTTGTGTGTCATCTTGGCTGGGCTAAGATTCTCAGTGTTTTGGCAGCTATGTAGTAATGTCATTTTAGACTAAAGCAGTGCTATAATTTGGCTGTTACATAATGATAGAATCATCATTTTCTTTTACAATTAGATATGATAATCTTGCATTTCCAAATAATACCCATTTTCCCATAAGGACCTGCTCTTTGGAATGTAAGCATGTGGATAAAAAAGGTGTAGGTATACAGTGAAGGAACTAGCGTTCAGAACTTGATATATTCCACAGTTCTTCTCATTTGGGTTATGGAGAGTTTGTCTCTAGGGAATTCTAAAGGTCTTTATGCTTCTGAATTAAACCAGATTAGTTCTTTAAAATTTTATTTTAGGAGGAAATAAATACTGTCATGTTCAAACTAATTGCTGAAGTGAAATCACAATAACTTACTTGATATCTGTATTTCTTAGGACCCATGTTTTTATGTTATACTTTATCAGTTGTTTCTTAGCTACTAAATAAAATTCACACTTTTTACTGAGGCATCCAGGACCTTTTGTGATTTGCCAGGACCTGCCTTTCCTATCTGGCTTCGTTTCCCAAACTCAAAACATATCATCTTAAGCCCACACTTAATTACTTTCCACACACTGAACTGTATGTATTACCTTCGAAGTGTTCTTCATTCTACACTTTGATTTTGCTTATGTACCTATTCACTTTTCAATAGTCAGTGAATCTTCTCAAACTCAGTCTTTTTTGTTTTATGTTTTCATGTTACATAAGCCTTTTCTACAAACACCTTCATTTATTTCTGTATGTCATTCCTGAACTATGTCTACCTCAAGGGCAGAAGCTTTTTGTGGCAAAAGCTTCAAGTAAATATGACTTATAGAGAGGGGCAGCTAAGACGTTAAAAACGAGGGACCACCTAGATAGAAGCCCTTTTTAGATCACTTACAAATGGTTTCCTAGTGAGATAAATACAACAGCATTTCAAATTCTTCTCTGAATCCCCTGCTAATTCATAAGAGAGAGAATAAAAGAATATTTAAGTGTAGTTACTTAGCATACGGAGACATTTAAAAGAAACGATAGTATTGGATAATGCAGTTGTTTTTGCTGAAGAAAACATCATTGCCAGAGTATGTTTGTGGATCTTGAAACTGCTGTCGCGTATAGCTTGTGGTCGGTCATTTGCCGGGCTTCATTTGTGTACTCTTTACTAAAGTATACGATTACAAGGAAAACAGAACATATCCATATATCCAGTGTGGTTTTAAGAATGGCAATTATTTGACTAGAGAACACCTCCCTGACAGAGTCGGAAGCAAAGGATTCCCATTCATTGTCCACCACCTTCTGTGCACAACTAAGGGCCAAGAATGAGGCAGTTGGGGACAGAAAACTCCTGCTTCAGGACATCTGGCTGCAGGTACTCCTTAGAAAGGGGCTTCTGGACAGGAACCTAAGGTCCCATGGAACTTGGGCAGCAAAGCTTCATTTGTTCTTTCAGTGTAAGCCTCCATCGGTGCCTTTTATGAAGCGAGTGGTAGTTGGACAGATGAAACAGAATCTGTCCTTACAGTGTCCCTCTCGTGTGGCTCCTGCCACCATGTCAGTCCCACCCCTCTCACAGCAAACCTGGAGGATGGAAGAAAGCTGCCGCACCTCTCAGTCTGCAGGGCAATTGAACTTATTTATTGTGCTTTGCAAAATAGCATGACCTGCTTGGAATAGAATAACTGGTTATTTCTCTCTCTGTCTCTCTCCAGGGTGAAAATCCTATTTATAAGAGTGCTGTGACGACCGTTGTCAATCCGAAGTATGAGGGAAAATGAGCACTGCTCACTCACGCATGGACTTCACAACACTCATGCAAAGTAGCAATTTCCATAGCCACAGTAAAGTAGCGTTAGGGTCATTATCACCATGAGTTTTCTCATGCGCAGGTCTTGAAAATGTACAATATGTATAATTGTTTTTATTTTTATTTTGAAAATAATGTGCTGATCAATGCCCAGGGACTGACAGAAGACTTTAGACAGGATGGTTATCCTTGTCAGAAGGTCACCTTGTGCCTTTTCGACCTTTTCCTCCTGGACTATTGAAATCGAGCTCTTTTGGCTGAAGTGATGTGGTTAACAGGTTTGAAAGGGCAAGAGGTAAAGGAATTTTCTCTCTGAGCATTTTATTAATCAAGTGTTAAATCTGATTTTTAGCTTTACAGATATGTCAGGACTTAAGTTTTTCAGTTATACAGAATCCAAAGTAACCATCCTGCTTGCTAGTTTAGAATTGCTTGAAGTTTATTATTATTGCTATTTGCCTATCACACATGACTAATGACATATCTGAAAGATGAGTATGCTGGGAGTTACAGATGAAAATTAGCTTTGGAATATTCAATTTACAAAGGCCATGGGACGAATTCAGAGTTAGGAAGGGAAAAAAATAGCTTTAAAAACCTGTGTGCCATTTTAAGAGTTACTTAATCTTGGTAACTTCTATGCCTTCTCTTTATAAAGTCAAGCCTTGGGTTAAAGTGCTGGGTAATATTTTGCAAAAAAGTCCTTGACTTAGCATTCTTGACATACAGGGCCCTAATTCTGAATGGGGACCTTTTTTTGTTGTTGTTGTTAAAATTATCTTATCCTTTTTATTTTGTTTAAAGCCTGGTGCTTTTTATCACCTCTTCTAGTCCTTTCATGTATTTGTTTGCAATTTGGGGGTAAGACTTTTTTTTTTTTTTTAAATCAGTACCTTTTCTTTTTTTTTTTATTTTTTTTATTTTATTTTATTTTTTTTAAATCAGTACCTTTTCTTTGACACTTTAGCTGTACATTTGCCTTCTTGGTGAACGCGTGACATGTACTGTAGCTTCGGCCGACAGCTGTCCCTGACACGAGTCTTCCTCTCCATTGGTGCCATAAGAGACCACTGTGTATGTCCCTCTCACTGTTCGCGTTGCCCGTCTTGTTTCCTACTAGCCACAATCTTGTGTTAAGTGCCTTTTAATTTTAACAGTTCACTTTTTACAATGCTATTTACTGAAGTTATTTATTAAATAAAAACGCTTAAAATACGGAAGCTGGGTGTGTTGACTCTCTGTTGACCTATTTGTTCATTTGTGTGCCGGGGCTTTTCGAAAGGTGACGCATTAGGAGCGGGTTAGTAGAGTCTCTTAAGAAGCTACAACTATTTCTTAACAGGGGAGAGAAGTAAGTGCTTGGGATGTAAGTCAATTGGCATAGTGGAATGTGTAATCTTTTTTTTTTCTTTCTTCCACATCACTGACCTGGTGGGATCGGGCAGCTCAGCCTTGCTCCTGGAGAGCTGCTGCTGGATTTGAACCATCAACCTGGCGGGCTGCCGTCTTGCACACAACGACTGCTCCACGAGGGCTCAGCTAGAAAGTACAATCTTTAAGATTAGACCTGGGCATGACCCTGCGACCAAGAACTATATGACGCCTGACTCACTGCCAGCTGCTCTGGAAGGGGGGACATTAGGAGGTCTTGAGTAAAGTGGGAGAAAAAGGTAGAACCATAAACCATGAAGGAGATTGGGAACCCCAAGACTTAGGCCTCTGGTCAGCCTTCAGGTCTGGAAACGAACCCTCCCCCCAGTGCTCAGCTTTGACACACAATTGATGGCTCTCCTTAATCAACACCGGGAAACCAGACACAGTTTTGAACAATCCACGGTTCGGGATCAAAAGGACAGAATTTCCCCAAGGACAGAGTTCAGATGGTTAGAAGAGGAGGAATGGAAACGGAATACACAGGAAGCAGAACGGGTGATGGGATCTTACAGGATTGCCATGCTGAGGTGAAACTACGAATTGTCGAAAGCACAACTGATCATCTGAAACCTTTGCCCAGTTCAAGAACGAAGAGAGGCTTAACGTGGGAGTTTCTTCTCAGTGCCTCCTGGATTGAATCGTGCCTTCCAAAGTTATACATCCTATCCTAGGACATCTGGTTACCATCTCACGTGAGCATCAATGTTCCCTGTTGGTTTAATGTGGCAGTGTTCTTACAGAGACGTTAATGAGTAGATTGAGGGAGTAGACATCTGCCAGGCGCCGTAGAACAGATGCCAACTTATCAGAAGATCACCAAAGAGCCCAGAAACCAAAGCTGAAGCGACCAGGACCTTCCCCAGAACCAGTGGCCTGCTCCTAGACCTGCAGCCGCCAACACTTAGTAAACATTTATTTATTAAAGGCATCCACTGGTATTTCTGTCCTTTTTTACAAATTATGTTTCTCACTTGTTTACATGTATGTTTTCGCCTCGGTTGAAGCACCTTTGACTTGAGTGTACATTATTGGTTTGTAAACTCTGTGAGAAAGCTGGGCTATCTTAACTGATTACCATTCCATTTTCCCGCTACCTCCCATTGCTCTCCAACCATAGTCCCACTTACTCATTCATTGTCCTTTGCAGTAGACTGAATTGGCAGTATTGAGTTAGAGTTTCTGCTCTAGACCCTCCTCTTACAACGAGGGTTTATAAATATTTTAAGACAAATATATTTTACACACATATATGTAAAATTTAACTCTCAGCATGGTTTTGAGGCCACAAAATACTGCATTTCCAGCTTCTGTATCATGTATTTTATGCTCTCTGTGCTCTGCTGCCAAGGAAGTGGGGCCATATCCTGAGTCCCCTGACCTGGATCCTAACATAGGATAAGACAAGGAAGTCCCATCTGGGATCCTGAAAGTTCCTTTCTCCCCTGGCCATCGCTCTCACTGTACATAGTTTGACAGCATAGCCCTCCTCATAAATTCCGGGGAAAGCCTGCGTGCACCAGGACAAAAGCTTGGAGAAGACAGCACTGGGTGTGGACACAGCTCATCTCTCTGAACCAGTGTGCGACCTTGTACAAGTCAGTGTGCCTCTCAGGACCTCCTGCGTCTCTCCACCTGTACCAAGGACTCATTCTGCATCCACTGCCAGGGATGTCACCATCGAATGTGAGATAGCACCTATGAGACTTGCCCTGGTGTCACCTGGAGCTGGGGCACAGACTCAGGCAAGAAGGAATTTCAAGAAATGGAGGAAAGCAGCCAAGTCAACACAGGGATGTGCTTTTGTGATCTTGGTAAAGTTATTTCTTCTCTGGGCCTCTGTTCTCAATCTACTTTGAGGAGGCTTGAAGGAAATGAAAATCAGATATTATAATTCCATGGCATAAAACCCTTCAATAATTCCCATTGTATCTTAAATCATCACAAATGCTACATCTTTAATATAGGGCAGCCTGCACATGGCTTCCAGTGTTCCTACCTCTTGGTCTACACATCTGGCATAATCCCTTCCCTGGGATGTGTAAATGCTATCAACTTGTTTCTCTCTCTCTCTCTCTCTCTCTCTCTCTCTCTCTCTCTCTCATCTCTTGCTCTCTATGTCTCTAAATTTTCCTTGTCCTGAGCACCAGTCACCAGCGTGTTTTCTCAGAGTTAGGCTCATACCAAAGTTAAAGGAAAGTTTGTGCAGTGGAGTTGAAAATTTTCTTGACTGGCCAAGCGCCTTTATCATCAAATGCAGAAAAAAAGATAAACTGGCATCTTCTCAAATTATTTTTGAAACATGAATGTTAGGAGTGTAGAAAGCATTGAAACAAAAACGCAAAGTTCTGGATAGTGGAAAAAAGACTAGGCTTGCGGATTCAAGGAGATACGGCAGTGACTTCTTCAGGTTTCCTTTTTGCTTGATGGATCTATTTGCAGGTCGAAGAAGCTGGCAACCCCCCAAGTGCCATCAAGCACTGTTAAAAGTGTCTCCCAAAGATGGATTTCTGAAGCCAAAGGACCATTGGAACAAGACAAAATAAATTTAAAGTAATACTTGCTCTACTTCAGCTAAACACAAACCTTTGCAATTGCCTTTTTTTTCCTCTCGGCGCAGGTTGAGCTTGGGAATTTAGAATTCCAACCTTGCCAAAGTGTCATGAAGCACTCCACCCCCGTCGCTTTGCTAGGAAAGTGCCAGAGAAAGCTGAGTGAGAAGCCAGTATTTTCCGACCTGTTGACAGTCTTCATCTCCCCATCCCCCACCCCCACAGTGCCAGTGGAGGCCAGGTGGACTCAGTCACAAAGTACCCACCCACTCCCAGCTGGGGATTATCAGAGGCCTCTTGGGAAGCCAGCCAGGTTAACCTTGTCTGCCACCGAGGAGAGGCTCCATCTCCTTCCCTGCTGGAACCGGGTTTAATGGGGTCCTTTTTAGGAGTACTGTGGCAGTTATGGAATCTCCTGTCAACTTAAGGAAGGGGTAGAGACTAGACTGTCAATCAGGTGGCAGCTTGAAGACCACATTTGGAGCCAAGGCAGAATAGCTCACTGGAGGCCAGACAACACACTGCTGCTTGTTCCTGGTAACAAGCCACATGGAACCAGAGCCCTGGAGCTGGAGGAGCCACAGGGAGACTCATGCCAGCGTAGAGATGCTATCACATCACTGGATCCATAAGACTTTCTACACTGGCCTGTGATCTTATTTGGTGAGTCTGAAGAGAAGTTTAGAGACTGGTATCAGACATAGAGTCTAACAGAGGACTTACGGACTTCTTCTGGACTAGGCTGGGTTGCTTTCTTAATATTCACTTGTCGGGTAGTCGGAATGGGGGTTTCCCTCTCATGCCTGCACAGTCCCTTACAGGAAGTTAGGAAGAGAATCAAGCAGGCCTTAGCCAGTCTTAAAGACTTTAACTGGGCATGCTCCAATTAAGGACCCCAGAGTCACACCTAGGCGGTCCAAACTAGGCCCAGGTTCATGACCCCACCCAGGTGGGCTCGATTCAGTCAATGGGGTCAACTAATACCTCTGACCACACCTCCCCAGCCTGAGGTGTACATACCTTAGCACAGCGGTTCTCGACCTTCGGATCGAGGCCCCTTTGGAATCACCCTTTCACAGGGACCGCCCGATTCATAACAGTAGTAAAACGACAGTTATGAAGTAGCAGTGAAGATAATTTCCTGGTTGGGAAGATCACCACAACGTGAGGAACTGTATTAAAGGGTTGTGGCACTAGGAGGGTTCAGAACCACTTCCTGCATTCCTGATCTGCATTCTTCATGTAATCCAGTCTCATTGTGTGGTCAGCATACAGATGGAGTAAGCATGACGAAAGGTTACAACCCCGATGCACACCTTTCCTGATTGTAACCCACGCCATATCCCCTTGTTACTCTGAGAACTAAGGCACAACGGACCCAAGCCGTGGTATTTTCAGTCACCACAGAAGCCCGGGAAAGTTGCACATGCAGTAAGGAAGACTGCACAAGAACTGATGCATTTGAGTTACGGTGCTGGTGAGGAATATCGAAAGTACCACGGACTGCCAAAAGAACCTGAAAAACTGGGAAGAAGTACAGCCAGCACGTTCCTTAGAAACAGACGGGCGGACTTGTCTCACATACTTTGGACAAGTTACCAGGAGAAACCTGTCCCTGGAGAAGAGCATCACGCTGGGTAAAGCAGGGGGCAGCATTAAAAAGAAGTTGGCCTTAGCGGCAACAATGAGCTCCAGCAAGGACTGTGAGGCCAGGCTGTGCTTTGTTCTATTGTGTGAGGTTCCCTGGGGGTGGGAACTCACTCAACAGTACCTAACAGCAGCAACAACGACAACTCTACCCTTAAAGAGAGCTCCTCTGGAATGACTGAAGGCAAGTCTGATAACAGAAGTAAAAACAATGAAACTGGGGTCATCAGAAGGACACACACAACACACAACGATGGGAAGAGCACCATAAAGGTAAATGTAATTGATTTCCCTCCTTTTGTTTGAGGGTTGAAGCAAAAATACCTGGCTATTTCCTATAGATTTAGGAAACATTTCAATGAATTACGGGCATATCTCATTGTTTGCCTGGGATATACGCTTTACTGGTGTGTTTGTTGTTGTTTACAAATTGAAGAGTTGGGGCAATCTTGTAGGGAGCCAACCTAGCCGAACCATTTTCCAGTAGTATGTGCCGCCTTCATGTGTCAGTAACATTTAGTCATTGTGCTAACAATTGAGGAGACTTGGTACTGGACCAGTCCCGCGGAGTCAGAGAGTGAAGATGTCTCCCATGTCCAACTTCTTCATTATGTTATCCCGCTCCACACACCCCATCCCCTCCCCTGCCCCAACTCCTTCCTTGAGTCTCATATTCCCGGATTCCACAATTTGCTTCGGCGGCTCACAGAAACCCATGAAACGTTCCTGTCTTAAGTGGATGTGGGGGCTGCTGTGTCCCAGCCCGAAAGGGTAGACAGACAGGAGCCAAATGCTGGGTCCAGAAACTGGTTATGTCTGAAAGTCCAAGTACGTCTTCTTGCTTCTACCAATGGTAGTCAGAAATCGGAGGCCACAGAAATGTGAAGGCCTGGGTGGAGGTATGGTTTTTGTGTTTTAGCAAAATGCCCCTCCCTCAAGGAATTCAAGTCAGGGTAACCAGTAGGAAAGTGGAGTCTAAAGGTCTAGCCATCTTTATCCCACAGGAGATGAGTGACTCCTTCCAAACTGCAGTTAGGACCATAGGCACGGAGGGTAGGATTTACAGCGTACTCCAAAAAAAGATGATGACCAGATGACCTGTTGTTTACAGATTTTAGAACATTTCCTTCTCCCCTCATTGAGCTTGGGGTCTAGGGACAGTAACAATGGGCTTAAACCACAATTGTAAGGACCAGGCGGGGCTGCATTCTGTTGTGCGGAGGGTGGCAGGGTTGCCAGGAGAAGAATTGGATGGGATGGCACCTAACAATGGCGCAGGTGCTGGAGGTGCAGGTGATGCAATCTGCATGATCACACTCGGGACCAAACAACAACGAAGCCCGGGTGGTGGCTTCTGGGCTTCTGGGTTGACAGTTTGAAACCACCAGCTCCTCTGAGGGAGAAAGATTGGTGGTAACCGTTAAACAGTTACACGTGAAAATACGCAGTGCTTTGTAAACAGTTACGGTCTTGGGAACCCACGGTGGGGCGTTGCTGAGTTAGCACTGACTCCCCGACATCAGTGAGTGAGAACGACAGCAAATCCACACTGCGTGTTCTACTCTTGAACGCTCTCCCTAAGTACTCTGTCTTCTTCTGTTCAGCAAACAAAGCTGTATTGTCTGCACACTGCAAGCTTTTCTATGGTTTTTCTTCCAATATTGATACCACATTCTTCTTCATATGAGGGGGTACCACCCCCCAAATGGAGATTCCTTGATCAAAGCTATATTTTTGAATTTTTTTTTTTTAGAAAAACCTTATCACCTGCAAAGTATTCTCCATTACACGGAATACCTTTGTCAAAGCTGTGATTCCATTCTTGAAAACGTTGTTTTCAAGCTCATCTGTTTGCATGGCTGACAGCGCCTCCCTTATTTTTTCCTTCAAATGACAACATTATGAAAACTTGGATCACTTGTTTCAAAGGTTTGAAGAAGTCATGTTTCAAAGGTTTCCTCTGAAAGAGAAGTAAACTGATACAATTAAACTCTAAATGTATTCTTTTGTCTTCATTTTCAAATAATACTCTATATGGAAGGAAATCACTATGAACAATTGATTTAATTACTTATCTACACACATAGTTGTCAGATTATATGAACTTAGGCTCGTGGAAATTTATTTTATACTTTGGATCATAAACAAATACTATTCTGAAGCTCCTGTATCCCTGTGACACATCTCTGTTATTGTTTTGTCATTCACTTTCTTACTTTCCTATGCTATAAACTATTCCAGATTCATCTTGTGTCTTGACCAGGTCAGAATCTGCCTATTTCTTGGTGTCTTTTATTGGGGAATGATGTCAAAACTAGTATTTCCTCGTGGCAAAGTGATTAGGCTTTAGGTTGCTATGTGTAAGGTCAACAGTTCAAAACCACCAGCTAGTCCTTGGGAGAGAGACAAGGCCTTCTATTCCCATAAAGGAGTAACAGTCTCGGAAAACCACAGAGGCAGTTCTGTCCTGACCTATAGATTCCTAGAGGTTCAGGTTCACTGTGGGTCAGAAACCACTCAAGTGGGTTTTTGAATGGCGTACTAATTGGGACTGAAGGAGCTGCTTCTGGGCCCTTTCTGCTGACAGAAATAGTAACTATATTTCTGTATATGAATCCATGTATAAATACTCCCCTATGTAAATATTTAAATCTTTATTATGTTGAATTCCAGTTTTCAGTAATATCTACATTTATCACCATATGAAACATTCTAGCCTTTTCCTCTTGCTTGACCGTAACCTCCTGCTCTAATTGTGTTTCTCACAGTCTGATATCCATTTACCTAATTGCTCAGATTCTGTAGTTACATATAGTAATTTCCAAAGTGTTAACCTATAACCCTGTGAAAACAATTTTGTGAACTAGAGTAAAATGCTTATTAGAATTCCTTTTGCTGTTAGTCTTATGTTACAGTCTCTCATTTAGATGTTACTCAGGTCAGCACCTTTATCCCCCACCCTTTTTGTGAGGTTGCTTCATCATTTGTAATAGTTATATGCGCTTATGATATGGTATGTTCTATACTTAGATTTCCTCCAACCTCCTAAATAATCCAGAAATTAGGTTCACTTTTTTATGAACCTATAAAGTTCTATGGATTTTGACAAATGCCAACTATCACTTATCTACCAAAGGTGACACACATTTAGACTTGCTAGCCTTAAGCTCCTCTGGCTTCACCTGTTCAATTCCTTACTCCACTGTCTTGGAGTATTAAAAAACCATGCATTTTTCTACCGTTTCTATTGTTTTTGTTTTTTTGAGATCATATAAATTGAATCAGGGCTGAGCCCTGGTGGCGTAGTGGTTGTGCGCGGGACTGTGGCCCACTGGGATGGAGGTTCAATTCCAGCTCACAGGAGCAAAGGCTGGGCCTCGTACTCCCACCACCAGAGGGCAGTGATGCCTAAAAAAAAATTGAATCATATGGTATATAGTCTCTTCTGATTGGCTTCTCTCAGTAAGCAATATGCAATTAAATATCTTCCAGGTTTTTGATTGACAGCTCTTTCAATCTTTTTTCTTTTCTGAATAGTGTTCCATTAGATGGATACAGCATAGTATAAAACTACTATTAGCCAGTGTAAGTCTACTATAAGCATACACATACTGGTTTATGTGTATGCATATATTTCTAAGGAAGTTGAGTGACTAGCAATTTGATTTCTAAATAATTATAATATTTCTAGATATTTATTGTAAGACTATGTTTAGCTTTGTAGTTTTTCAAAGTTATCCTAACAAATACAGAGAGATATCTTCTCATTGTTATAATTTGCTTTTCTTCCTGACAAATGCTGGGCTTATTTTTTATACTGATTTTCCATTGGTATATTCTTGTTCATAAGGTATCTGCTATTTTAAAACTAGACTTTTGCTTTATTCAGCTTCGAAAACCCTTTGCTTGCCTCTGGTTTTCTTTTTAGATTCTTTAATGAAATGAGTTCCTTAGGGTGGCCTTTGTTTGCTTCCTTGGCAAAATAAGTTTGAGAGATTCCTTCCCCCCTTTATGTTCAGAGGACTTACTTTAGACTTAGTTTTCTAACAGGAGAGTTTGCTCTCTTTCCTGGATAAACTGTAAAAACTTGGTGTGATGCTTTCTGTCTGGTACTGGGCTGCAGCCTGCCCTGTGGTTAGCATGCAGCTGGCAGACATTGGTCAACAGATGATGCAAATGAAGCGTCAGCAGCACTCTTTGAAAATGAAGAGTCCATGGCCTATGGAGAGGTGATGGGAGTGTTTATAGTTCTGGTAGGAGGCCTGTGTCTTGTGTATGTAGACATGTTTATGTACGTGTATATGCAGCCAACGCTACAGAATGTTTTTGTTTTTGTTGTTTTTTGTTTCAGTTCCAACAGAAAGATGCAGGGAGACAGGGCAAAAAGTCAGAAGCAGCAGAAAGGGGGTGGGGTTGGAGAACGAAGAGGGAGAGAGAGAGAGAGAGAAGGCATGGCACTGTATATAAGAGCTGGGGTTTGCCTTAAGGGCTGTTAACCTGGAAGACAGCCAGGTCTGGAAAGGGCCTAGGTCAAGAGCATGTCCTCAGGAGGCCAAGAGGAGAGGCTGACTGCACACATCCTGATCCTGATAATGAGTTATATCTGTTCCTTAGAAGCTATTTAAATGTTTTTTTTGTTGTTGTTGGTTTGTTTTGGTTTGGGCATCACTGCCCTCAGGTAGTGGGAGTAGGAGGCCCAACCTTTGCTCCATGGAGCTGGAATCGAACTTCCATCCCAGTGGGCCACAGTCCCGCGCACAACCACTACGCCACCGGGGCTCAGCCCCAGAAGCTATTTCAATGTAAGCACAGTTTGTGAGCTACTTAAGCCCTCCCAGTGAGTTATCAAACCACAAAGGAAGTAGGGAAGAGTGCTGAGGGGTGAGCGAGTAGCCCCTGTGAGAGATGGAGCAGTATAGAAGCTTGGAGAACAAGACCTTGCCTGATTTTCATATTTGAGTTGACTTGCACACAATTCTAAGCCCTTTTTAGTCTTACTTGCAGTATCTACTTCTCTAGCTAGATAGTAAGTGATTAGAATCCTCGAGGCTTGGTTCTGGCCACTTTGAAATGATGAGTTACACAATCTCAACCATGTTTATTCAATCAGTTACTGTCAATTACCCCAAAGACTCAACAATTCATATGATCCACTTGATCTTTCTTATTGACCAGTCGTTGAGTCTATGCAGACTCTTCTCCTAGCAGCCTCACACCCGACAGAGGAGAACTGGGTTCAGTAGGGTTTTCCGTGATTGATTGTGGGGTAGTAGATCACCAGGCCTTTTTTTTTTTTTTTTGAGATGTCTCATGTTGGACTTAACCCCAAACACCTCAGTCAGGAATCAAATATGATCCTTCCTTCTTAAACCCCAACTCAAACTCACGGTCATTGAGTTAATGTTGACTCAGAGCGAACCTAGGGGCAGAGTAGGAGTGCCGGCCTTAGATCTATGTAAACTCCATTGGGGTGTTTCAAAGTCATTTCCACTGTAGAAACTTCTTAGTCCATGCTCTTTCTCTCTACAGCTAGTTCTCTTTCATGAGTTCTTGTATTAGTTAATGGCATCCATCTCAATCCTGCAGTTCAAGTGAGAAACTCGTGTGGCACTCTAGAAATAGCTTCCTCTCTTTCTTTCTTCCCTTTTTTTTTTAGCGTCCTCTCTTTCATTCCTTTACTCTTTTCAGTTTTATCTTAAGGGTATCTCAAATTTGATCATTGTATTCCTTCGTTGACCCTATCACCATTTATGGTTAAAATTATCTTCCCAAAGACTATTCTAATTCTGCTTAGTGTTTTCCCAAGATCTGCTTTATTCATTTTTATGTGTTTTTCACTGCATGGTAGCCAGAGTAATATTGATTTGAGAATACATTTTCTGTCTTTCTTTAGATTTTTCCCAGTGATTTGACAACGTTCTTTGGAAAAGCATTGTCTGTGTAAGCTCCTTCTGGCTTCAGCCTCGGGTTTGACCTTACACCGTGCTGCCTCTTCCTCTTTGTACACCAGTCACACTGAACTTTTTTTTAATCTCTGGGATATGTTATCTTTCAATTCACTGAGTTAATTCTTATCTTCAAAACCATCTTTTCACAGCTATTGCCTCAAGAAATCCTCAAGAATGACACTTCATGTGGACAGTGCTGCAATAAACATGTGTGATCTGTCTGTGTTCTTTCTTTCTGTAGTATATAGACCACATCGTTGGGTCATAAGATATTTCTATTGACATTTGTTTTTAAAAGATGCCATGTTGTTTTCCATAGTGGTTGTACAATTCTGCAATCCCACCAGCAGTGTGTGAGGATGCTAATCTCTCCCTGTCTGCTGCAGCACATGTTATTTTATTTTTTAATCTTGTTATTAGTGCCAATGTAAGATGGTATTTTGTTTTGCAAATATTTTTTAAATGACTCATCTCCAAGAATGGGGAGATCCAAGAGTATGCGCTTCTGGCTTCCACACTGGGTATGAAACAACTAATTGTTGGTGGTAACAAAATAGATTGCCACTGAGCCACTCTCCAACCTGAAGAGATACAAGAAAGTCTCTAAGCAAGTCAACACCTACATTAAGGATGGAAGGCTATTTGTAAGGACAGCAGTGCCAGTGGAACTAGGGTGCTTGAAGCTCTGGATTGCAATCAACTTACCCAGTGACAAGTCCCTGCCTCTGCCTTACCAGGATGTCTCCAAAATTGTCAGTATTGGCACTGTCCCTGTGGGCAGAGTCCTGAAAGCTGATATGGTGGTCAACTTTGCCCCAGTTAATGCTACCACTGAAGTCTATTGCACTGCACCTGGAAGCTTTTAGTGCAGCTTTGCCTGAGGCCCAGGTAAGCAACTTGTGGTCAGTGTTTCTGTCAAAGATGTTCCCCCTGGCAATATGGCTGTGGATAGCAAACATGACCATTAATGCACCAAGGCAGTGGACAACAAGGCTAAGAAGATTCAGGAGGCTAAATCAATATTACCCATATCACCTGCCACTCCAGTTCTAATCAGTGGTGGGAGAATAGCTGCAGAATTGTATCAATTGCCTGTTTAAGTTTAATATGAAAAGACTGGTTAGTGATAAGAATGCATCACAAAGCTTTCAGAAGGGCAGGAGTGATTTGTGAACAGTATGTTTCTTCTTTTGTCTGGCAGGTTTACATCATTAGTTTTTAAAAATCAATACTTTCAAAATGGAAAACTCCTTGATCAGAAATTAGTCACAAATTTTGAGACACATTTAGAAAAAAGTTTAATGAGGGAAAAATACATTTGCTGTCATTTAAAATTTGGAAAAGAAGAGGTAAACATGTAGTCAGGCTACTGTTATGACAAATGGTATAAGTGATATTCTTCTTGATTATTTTTTTTCTATGTGGCACTGGCTTTATTGAATTCTAAGATGTTTAAACCAGATACATGAAGAAATAAATGATAGCACTTGCCTGAGTTCAGTGTCCTACAGATGGCTGTGCTTAGTTAGGGGATAATGTTCTGGTTGTACCAAAGAGAGAGCTTTCATAGAGAGGGACTCTACAACAACCCTCTCTTGATAGGTAGCCAGAAACAGGGAACATGTTAGACTGTTTAACGGTGAGATTGTCTTGGGCAAGAAAGTCGCGTTCACCTAGAAAAAAGCTGCCTCTGGTTTCAGCCTCTGCTATCCATCTGTTTTTTTCTGCTAAGTCAGATAAGCGGAACCAGCTCTGGCTGAGCTGCAGATAGAAGGAAGAAGCCAGATTTCTGGGATGTATAACAGTTGTCAGCCATGACTGCTCTCTGGACTCATCTGGAGCGCATGAAAAAATATTCATGGCTAAATTCTCTCTCAGAAATATCAGTGTCTTGGGAAGTTTCTTCTGTTTTAGTTTATCTGTTTAGTTTTTTTTTAATTATCCAAGTTTTATTATTTAGCAAAATTCTTACTATGTTACCTTCCTTTACTTAGTATTTTCCCTTTCCCTCTAACCTTGGTAATCATCCCAAAATCTTTCTTTTAGACCCATCTCATGTTTGTTTTTGTATATGAGTACAAGACATGGGTCCTATTTCTTTGCCTTTTATTTTATCCAGTGTATGTACAGTTTTTCCAACACTATTTGTTAAAGAAACTATCTCTTCTCCATGTGATGATTTTCAGTCTTTTTCCAAAAATCAGTTGCACATAGATGAAGGACATTGGTCTATGTGTCTGTTTTTGTAATAAGCTATTGAGTCTGCGGTGGCTGTGTACTTAGGTTTTGAGATTGGGAAATGTGGGACTTTCTATTTGTTATTTTTTAATAGTCTTTGCGTATTTGGGTCTCTCCTTTCTACGTAACTTGGTGATTAGTTTTTCCATTGTGTGAAATGACAATGCTGAATTCTAGATAGAAAGTACATTATATCTGTGGATCACTTTGGGTAGTTTTGAGGGTTTCTGTAGTGTAGTGGTTATCACGTTCACCTCACACTTGGGGTAGTTTTGCCATTGTCACCAATCTAAGTCTTCCTATCCATTATTGTTTGTGAAGTGCCACTAGGTGGGTTCAAACTCATAGAGATCACAAACAGCTTAAAACACTGCCGGTCCTGAGGCATCTTCAGAATTAGTGTTTGTTTGAGCCCATTGTTATAGCCATAGTATTAATCCATTTTGTCATGGTTCTTCCTCTTTCTTGTTTACCCTACACTTTACTAAGACTGATGTCTTTTTCCGTATCATGGTCTCTCTTGATAATGTGTTCAAAATATGTGAGGTGATATATCACCATCTTTCTTTCAAAGGAGCTTCCTGAGTGTACCTCTTACAAAACAGATTTGTGTGTTCTTCTTGCAGTCGAAAGGACTTTCAAGATTCTTTTTTCCCCCAATGATTTTCTCCTTTTACTACTGGTGGAACTGTGAGGTTTTTTAAAAATAATTTTATTGGGGGCTCTTATTGCTCTTATAATATCCCATACATCACTTGTATCAACACACTTGTACACGTTACCATCATTTCCAATTATTTTCTACTTGAGCTCTTGGTATAAGCTCCTCTTTCCCCTTCCCTTTTTTTTTTTTTAAATAAACCATTTTTTATTGAGGGCTACTTTCAAGATTCTTTACCAACACCATAATTCAAGTGCATTGATTCTTTTCTGGTCTTCCTTATTCAGCCAGATTTAATAAGTCTGAGGCACTTGAAAATACCATGACTTAGGTAAGTTCACCTTAGTCCTCAAAGTGACATCTTTGCTTAAAAAAAAACACATTAAAGAAATATATTTGGAAATGAGAGATAAAAGTAATGTGTCATTTCTATGAATTTAAATATCAAGCATTTTTAAAGGTAAGTGTTAAAGTATTGGCTCTCTATCAAAGTAAATTAGGTAGACACAGATTTTTTTACCCAATCTTTCAGATTTATCTTTTATAAAACTATCTTACTGTCCAAATTAGAAAGGAGAGGACAGAGAGAAGAGGATGACACCAAGATACAGCCAATGTTATTTCCTATTGAGCAGTTTACTAAAAACTTGCTGTTTGAGTTCTTTACAGGTCTTCATACATTGCTGTTGTGTGGTGCCAAGTTTATTTGAACGTTCTGGGACCCTCATAGACAAATTAGAACTTCCCTAGTGTTCTCTAAGACTATAATCTTTGTGAAAAGAGTCGTGGCATCACATAGAGTTAAGTATCGGAGTACTAATCACAAGGGTGGAGGCTCAAACCCACCAACCACTTTGCAGAAGAGAAGTGAGGTCACGTGCTCCCATAAAGATATGTGTAGCCTTGGAAGCCTTACAGAGCACATCTACCTTGTCCTACACGTCAGAATCAATTCAGTGGCAAGGTGAGTTCATGTTTATGGAAGCGGAGTGTCGATTTTTTCTCTTCCAGAACAACTGGTGGGTTCGAATCACTGCCCTTTCAAGTTAGCAGCTGGGCACTTAACTGTTGCACCGTTGGCACTCTTTTAACCACACCTTCTCTCTCACTGCCACTGAGTTGATTCTGACTCACTGCAATCCCTGTGGGTGTCCAAGAAAGTAAATCTTTACAGGAGTGGGAAGTCTGCAAACCACTATGCCACCTGGACTTAAACAAGTACACCAGTGAATATTAGTATACTAGGGAATTAAATATAGTCAACTCAGGCACTTTTTAAATAAAGATTTTATTGGGGTTTTTAATATAGATTGTATTGGGCTCATGCACATTTTTAACCAAACTTTTGTGGCAGTGACATGATCTGTCCACTTGTGAAGGGGGAGAATCTAGCCTGTTACTTAGGTCACAGTTTGATGATCTCATCTGGAGGCACTGTGGAGATACATAGTTCACCAGAGGACAGATGCACTCCGACTCTGGGCTTTGTCTTTCTGCTCACAAGGCACACGGTGCTGCACGGATGCAGTCAGGGTCGTGGAATGCTGGGAGTGGGAGAAAACAATCATGTTACATCAAAGTGGTTGCTTGTTTGACCTCTGCCTCACAGTAGTTTTCCTTCTTTGGCTAGCCAGAGATCAGATGTGGCAGTTCAGTTTACGGGGTTGTTCTGGAAAGAGTATGGGAAGTCACAGTTTTGATGATTTTGTTTCACTGGTGTCTTTGGTTATCCCTGTCTGAAATGGCTAGAATAAATATTGCTAATATATATTTTGAGCTCAGGAATAGAAATCGCTGTTTGACTTTCTCAGAGACAGTGCTGCTTAGTGAAAATGGCTGGCAGAAAGTCAAAATGACTGACAATGGCTGGCTGTAGTTTGAGGCAATATAGCCAAAAGTCTTCATATCAGTTGAATGGTTTAGATAAGTATTAAGATGGTAGATAAGGATTGAATTTATGATATGATTCTAATTTTATATTAATTTCTACTTATTGTTCATATTAATATTTGAATCATTAAATAGGTTTAGGACATACCTGCAAAGAAGGCTCTGAAAAGATAAGCCCCACCCATCTTCATTTGAAGATGAAGAGATTTGCCCAGGGGGCTGTTAACATCTTGAAGGGATAAAAAGGAATTCTAGATTTTTAAATTTTAGACTAGTGGCTTTTGTCACAAGCTGGAAAAAAATCTGAAGCCGTGGAGAAAACCCCTCTGTAGGACTGAACATTAAAGGGAGTGGGCTGGCTGAAATGTTTGCTAGGTGACCACCTGAATCCACTTGTTGAATGGAAGTGGCAGATATGCAGCAATAAAGGGATGAGTTGAGTCTGGCCACTGACACTCTTGTACCTGGTTTACAGAAACTAGAGAGGACGATGAGAGTAGGTCTGAAGCATATAGAGTTGTGCGGAACCTGAGCCTATGGCATGACCTAGCCCAAGAGCACTGGAGTTGTGGAGAATTTGTAATGAGTCCTTGGTCTAAAGGTGAGGTGACCAATGAGCTCAGTGAAGCAGCCCACATTGAGTTGACCAGAACCTGACCATATGGAGAAGTTTTTGAGCTTGTGAACTGGTACATATTGCGGCTGATTTTATGGATGACCTGTCCTGATTTGACTTTGCTTATGGATGTGGGCTTTACAAGATTCCAACTGGAATGAAGATTTCTTCATATCAAAGAACATGATTGTCTCCTCAGAGCACTGGGTTGATATAAGTGGGCAGTATAGAAATTGGATACCCAAGATACGGGTGGTAAAGGAATGAAGTGGTTGGTTTACCAACTTTTATAGGTGAGGGGATATGTTCATAGGATTATGGTGTAAGTGTTCACATTACTAGAAGATATTTTTTGTTCACTTCTAGAATATTATTTATAAATACGGATGGCATATGTTGAATTGCATGCTTTTTAGTTTTATCCTGTTAGGTACAGATATGATTTTACTATTTTTTGTTAAAAATGATGTATGAGTAAAGAGTTGTGTACAAGTGTCAAGTTGACAGGCGGTGATCAACAAGAGGCAGTTACATAAGCTCCTGTCAACTTGAGAAGGGGTAGATTCTAGCCTATCAATCAGTTCACAGCTGGATGACCACCCGTGGAGGCACCAAAGAGATAAATAGCCCACTGGAGGCCAGATACACTCACTCTCTTTCTGCCCTGTCTTCCTGCTTACAAGCCACACGGAATTACACTGATGTAGCCAGAGCTGGAACTGGAAGAGTGACGCGGACTCTCACACCAGCACTGAGATGCTTCCACCACCATTAGATCCACAAGATTTCCCATGCATTGGTCTGTGATTATCCTGCATTTAGCATCATTGTATGGATGCATGAGTCTAAAGATGTATTTGTGGACTAGTATTGACATATGGTATAACATTGGACTTATGCACTCAGTGCACAATTGTTCCTTGATATAAAGTTTTCTCTTACATGAGTGTCTCTGGATTTGTTTCTCTAGTCAACCTGGACTAAAACAAGGTATTAAATGTTTGGTAATATAATCTTTTGTTTTCACAGGAATTTTAACAGAAACCATGATGTGTTTCTGTCTTAGCATGAGCATCACTATATATATTTTTTCTGACTGTCTTAAATCTCAAATTTGAAAGCTCTGCTCTAATGTGAACATCTTTGATTTGTTGAACATCTTCCAAAACAGTGTTACATGTGTTTTCATTATTTTCTCTATTCACATACAACAGATAATATTAAATTATACTTCAGTATTATCTTTAAAATAGAATCAGTCGTTAACTCAGTCAGTTTGAGGATTTTAGAAAGTGTTTCTGCCTGATATATAGTATCTGTTTAGTAAGCATGAGGTATTGAAATGATCAAAATGATTCATGTCAGTCATTGATAAGATATCATCTAGGTAGCCTTGGGGGCACAGGCTGGTAAATGTTAACTGCTAACCACAAGGTCAGGGTTCAAACCCAACAGCTTCTTCATGGAGAAAGATAAGGTTATCTGGTTCCATAAAGGTTTAAAAGCCTCGGAAATCTTATTTAGGATCTCATCTGAGTCTAAGTCAACTCAGTAGCAACTACTACTTATCAATAGTTTATAAAAAACTTACTATTCTAATAAGTGTTTTGATAAAACTCTGTAGTTATCAGAAACTCCTAGAATCATATGCTGTATATATGATTTTATAGCTTCATCTCTCCTATCTAATTACTGATGTTTAATAGTATTGGTTTATTGTGTGTTTTTTACATATTGTACCATAGTTTTACCATAGCAACGAGGGGATCATGGATGGAGACCTTGCATTCTAGGCTTTGTCTACCTTGAGGAAAGAAATGAGGTGATCTTTTGAGTCAAGTCAATCTAGGTTTGAATCAGAGTTATTTTATGTATGAGCTGTAGTGACTGGGCAGAATACTTCACTCTTTAGCTTCTTATTTTTTCCCTTTTTGTACATAGAATTTAATAAATACCAGTGGTGGCATATTTGAAAATAAGTGTGACCAAATCAATGAATGTATAAGAAAGCATTCAGAGTGCCTGGAATTTTCAACAGATTGCCCCAGCCTATAACAGACTTCTGTTCCAAAGACTACTCCATTGTAAGCTGGTTCTGACGTAAGTTAAAACACCTCATTTTGAGTTTATTGTCATAATTATTGCCTTTTATTGCCAGTTTCTTTTGTTTTTTGGGGGGACCATCACTGCCCTCTGGTGGTGGGAGTAGGAGGCCCAGCCTTGCTCCTGGAGAGCTGCTGCTGGATTTGAACCTCTAACCCAGTGGGCCGAAGTCCCACGCACAACCACTATGCCACTGGGGCTCAGTCCCTATTGCCAGTATTTTTATAGCTTCCATCTTATTTGTATTTTGAGGTTGGAATCATTGCATTTATGAATGGTCACGTCAGAAAATTACACACTGTAATATCATCACTGGTTTTTTTTTTTGATTGACAAAATGTACAAAAAGAAATAAACAGGGATGGTTATAAGTGTAGTTGATTATAACTCAAATGAATTTGGGAACTACCTATAGTAGCACTTTATAATACTTAGCTTTTTATCTGTTTTCTTGTGTTCATTGAAGTAAATTATTACATTTCTTAATAGTTTAAATTTATCTCCTACCTTTGTGGTTATTTTTGCATGTTTCTTCTTGTTATCTCAGCATTTATTATGCTTAAATACATTATATTTAAACATATATTAAAATTGAAATAATTTTACAGTGAACGTCCATGAGCACACCATTTAGATTGTACTGTTAGTATGTTTGCTTTAAGATCCCTGGGTGTAGCAGAGAATTTCAACAGTAAACACATGGATAAGATATAAATTTTTCAGAAAAATATAGATGTAATCTCAGAATGTGATAAAAGAGATGTTAGGAGAGGGGAATTTTTAAACAGTCTTATTTGCCTATAATAGACATATACAATTCAATAGTTCATTTATATTGAAGAGAATTGTACAATCATCACCACAATCCAGCTAGAAAATTTAACTCTTCATTTCCCCACACCATCTCCCTTTTGAAGAATTAATCATTGAGAGTTTTCTAAAACTGATAAAAGATATACTTCCACAGTTTAAGGAGCCCCAAACAAAATTTTAAAAATCACAATTTTCTTATGACAATTTAGCCTCATAGAAAAATCTTAATGAAAAATAGAGGGGAATGGCATATCCTTCAAAGAAACAAGAGTAAGAAATTGCCAACTTTTCAAATGGAATGATAGAAACCAGAAAACAAAAGAATGGCATCTTTATAGTGGCTAAAAATAAAATAACTGCTAACACAGAATTTTATATTTAAAATTAGTCTTCAAAATACACAGGTGATGATGCCCCTCCCAAAAAAGATAAAGCATAAATATATATATATGTGTGTTTGTGTGTGTGAAATTAATTTCTCTTCTAAATAAAAAGGGAACCAGCAGATCCAGACTATAAGGACTATTAAAATATTTTTTATTCAGAAAGAAAAATATAGTGTCTCAGAGTTTGAAAAGAATACATTAATAAATAATATAATATGTAGTTAAATATATAATCTATTGATTATTTAAAGCAGGGACTGGTAAATGTTACTTATCAAGGGCCAGATAGTAAAAGTTTAGGCCTTGTGGGCATACAATCTGTTGCAATTACTGAATTTTGTTGTAGTAGTCTGGGGAAAAAAATGTCATCAACAATACATAAACAAATAGTTTGGTCTGTGTTATAGTAAAATCTTATTTACAAAAGCAAGTGGAAGATTGAAAACAAGAAAAGTATGTGTCTTGAGAATGATCACAATGAGAGTATGAAAAAAATATACATGGCAACCACATTGTAAAGGGTACAAAGAGATGGACTTGTAAAAGTTCTTTCAGCCTTTGGACGTCAAGGTCCCTGTGTACTGAATTCCCTTGATTGAGAAGACAGAGCGCTCTGACTCAAAGGAGCAGCAAGGTGGTGGCCGCAGAACCAAGAGCATAAAACAGAGCAGTGAGGAGTGAGTCAGTGGAAAGAGTGTTTTGGGCAGGAAGCACACACCTGTAGTGCAGTGCTTCGGGCACTTAATCTGGGGAGGGAGATTTGCTGACTCGTGGAACAGGAGCTGCGTGTCTTTGGGATGAGACTTCCTTCAGGCAAAGTGGATTCTCTGGGGGATTTATCAGCAGCACTAATAACATTGTCAGAGTTTTGTGCAGGCTCAGGAATCAAGTGTTGGAGAGGCCAGGAGACAGAGAGGTATGCTTTCCCTCAGGCACAGCTGAGAACAGGCTCTCCTAACAAAAGAATTGTATTCTGAACCATTCTGATCCTGGATCGTAATGTTTCACCTTCTCTAATAACCCCCTATCCACGAGCACTGTTTGTGTGTGGCCATCACTGAAATCTCGGGGCCAGAACTGGTAAAGAAAGCTGGAGCATGTAGACATGACTTAGCTCTGCCTCAGAGACAGCAGCAGCCTTGGGCTGATCTTGAGCTTTCTCCCCGTGAAGGCAGAGAACAAAAAGAAAACAACACTCACAGGAAAAGAATAAGAGAACAGAGAGCAAAGGAAACCAGTAGATGACACACTTAAATTGTATCAGGAATCGAGAAATCTTCACGATGCAGTCAAGAGAAAAATGAGGCTCTCTGCTCTTGTGAGGATGAACAGTCACAGAAGCCCACAGGAGCAGTCCCACTGTGTCCTAGCTGGTATCTCTGAGTTGCGATTGTCTT
>PVJH01030894.1:0-16918 GCA_004026705.1 Nesogale talazaci
CAGCTCCTACCCTGTATCTTAACTGGCTCATCTCCTCCCCGTAACCCCTCTGCAAAAGGATGTCACCTCACCTATTGATGGGCTTTGGGTCCCCAATCTGTACTCCCCCTCATTAATAATAATATAATTTTAGCTCATTGATGCCTGACACCAGATCCCTTCACCACCTCATGATCACACAGGCTGGTGTGCTTCTTCCATGTGGGTTTTATTGCTTCTGAGCTGAATGGCCGCTTGTTTACTCAAACCTTTAAGTTCCCAGACGCTATATCTTTTGGTAGCCGGGCACCATCAGCTTCTTCACCACCTTTGCTTATGCATACATTTGTCTTCAGTGATCATGTCAGAAAGCTGAGCATCTTGGAATGCCAATTTAATAGAACAAGGTGTTCTTGAACCGAGAAGATACTTGAGTGGAGGTCCAATGCCCATCTGTTGTCCTACTACTAACCTTATAAGAATACACATTAATCTCTTTCCCCATCCTCACTTATAAATATATGCCCCTCTGTACAGACCTGTATTTGAACCTCTATAAATCTTCATTATCCCCCAGTTCCTTCCTCTATTTCCATTTGCTTTCCTCTTGTCCCACTATCATGCTCACTCTCCATTTGGGTTTCAGTATTTTTTCTCTGTTACATTAGTCTTAATCAATCCCTATTGGCCTTCTCTCACCCACCTTGTTCCTGCATTTATATCAATTGTTATTCCCTTTTTCCTAGGCTGGTCCACATCACCACCTTTCCCCCTCCTCCCCCTCTTCAATGCCCCCTACCCTGGAGCCATCAGACTTGTCATACCACTTTTTTTTTGTGGGGGGGGGGGCATCACTGCTCTCCGGTGGTGGGAGTAGGAGGCCCAGCCCCACTGCTGGAAGTGAACCTCCGTCCCAGTGGACCCCAGTCCCGCGCACAACCACTACGCCACCGGGGCTCAGCCTGTCATACCACTTTTTATGATTGCTTTATCTTCACAAAGATTGCAATCAGTCGCTGAGGATGATAAGGTCAACCCTATGACTTCAGGACTCCTTTCGGGAATGCTTTTCTCAATGACATCGACCAGAGGTCACAGTGTTCCCCTGGTGCTTGTTGCTGGGTGCCAGGACTGGGTTAGGGCCCACGGACAGCCTATGCCCAACAGGGGGGGAAAGGTCCCATGCCCAGGTCACCTTTACTATGGTGCCTGCGCCCATTGTTGCCGCCTCAGTGTCCACCCACCACATCAGCAAGAAGAAAGCGGGCAGTGGGGAAAGAGGAGAGTGAGGGCAGGAATCCTCGTACTGGAGAGAGGCGGGGGCGAGCTTCCCCCTTACTTCTGCACAAAGAGAGGGGAAGGGCAGACAGGACACGTTGCCTTCTCCGTGAAAGGTCCAAAAGCTGAGTGGAGAAAGACAAGATGCTCCTACCCCCTCAGTGGGTGAATTGTGGCCAGCATGAAGCCTGGGGTACAGGGGTGCACATACCTGGAAATACAGAGAAGCAGCCAATAGGAAAATACACATTAAAAAACAATGAAACATCTAGCGTTTCCTACCCCACCCCACCCCCACCCCCGCCTCCTTTTGTCATATGTGTTTTTTAGCGTCTTTGAAAAATCGGTCGCAGGGCTCTGTTCACAGAATTTTGTTTGGAGGGACATTTAGACATCCTCAGGCTAGAGAACAATGACATCCTCAGGCTAGAGAACAATGACATGTCCTGCCCTTGCAGGAAATCGTCTGCAGGGCGTCTGGGATGGGGAGCCTGTGAGGTTTGCGCCACAGCCCCAGCAGAAGGAAGGGCAGGCTCGCCTGGGGCATGGGGCTTGGCAGGCCAGGAGGGCACCAGTGCCTGCCTGTCTGCCTGCCTTTCTGCCCGGAGGCCTGGCGGTGCCCGACAAAAATGGAGCTCACAGTTACTGGGAAGAGACCCAGTGTAACAAGCCTCTGCTCCTCCATTCTTTCCCTGCTGGCAAGAAAGATTTCAGGTGAGGGTTGAAACTCAGACGAGAGTTGGAGAAGAGGTTTGATCAGAAAAGAGTACGTTTATTGAAGGTGGGAGGTGGGGGGGTGGGGGGTGGGGGGGAAGTAGTGTGGGAAAAAAGTACCAGGGGCCTGTGACACGTCATTGAGGAAAAACATCATGCAAGCCTTCCTCAGGGCTCATGGTGGGCTTCCCACCAACGGCTGCCTCTCAGCTGGGTCTGCGGCTGCCGGCTGGTTGTCTGTATGATTCTTCTCCCTTTGACTAGGTGCTTCTCAGCACTCCAGCTGCCAAACGTCAAACTGAGTCCTCGTCCCGGATCCTAAACCATTCATCCACTGTGCAGGTTATTGGAATATCTTTCTTTCTCCACCCAGCTTGTTCATGATCACCGATTTCCCTTACTGATAAGGAGATGTGTCCCACATGCCCTTCACCTTCCTCTGTGCTGGAGAGATGTGTAATGAAGCTGTCCCCCCCCTCCTCCCCTTTGGTTTTTAAGACTCCTGACAGCTTCCCTCCACTTACTGCCTCTCCTCCCCTTTTCTCTTTACTGACTAGCTAACAGCTGGATCAGGAAATTAACACACACACACACACGCACACACACACACACACACACTTTCCATGAGGAGTATATAGCCTACTTCTTTAAACTGCTTCCTACACACACTGGGCTAGCTGTAAGCCTAATTTGCCGCTTTTTCCATTTGCTTTAACTGGAAATGAATTTTAGTTAAAATGGAAACTTCATTTATCAATAGCATTTACCGACTCCTGAGCCCTGAAGTGGCCCTGAGCAGAGATCTCTGTCTTCATAGCCTGGGTTTGGTAGCCTCTCTGTCTCACACACACACCCCCCCTCTATTTCATCCCCATCCCCCACCATCATGTTGATGACTGATTAACATATATGTGCATGTCAGGTCAGAAAGTATTGTTTGTAAAAGATCAAAACCCTTTACTACATAAAAATGTTAACATGTGAAGCTACTATGTCCAAGAGAGCCTCCATCCCAGGCTGCTCCCTTCTGAGGGAGCTTGCTTCCATCTCTCTAAGGCTTCCTGAAGCCTTCTGTGACTCCATGTTCACATGGATCTTCTGGCAGTTGGAATCTTCTCCAGGGATCCCAAATCATGTTCCTTTCAAATGTTCTTTGAGCGCTATGCACAAACACATTGGAACCAGGGTTGCTGAACTCAATTGATTCCAAATTCATGTTCACACACCGAAGAGGTTGAAAATTGAGCATGTTTTTCCTACAAGAAATCTTGCAATTGGTTCCAAGGCCCCTGAAATTACACTTATAACTTCATTTTTCCATGACTTTAAATCACTCTGGAGCCTTTTAGGGTTCTGGCTCATCATTGTCTGGGATATGCTATCAGCATCAAACGGTTCCTGATTTCTCCAAAGGAACAGTCACTTTTCACCCGCTTTGATGGTGAGTTCTTTATTTCATGGTCAAAGATTTCACAACCTCTGTCATATTTAACTGCTTTAGTTCCCCCCCCATATTGATAATATGCATTTAGCCATGTTGTAGTCAACTGCCAAATCAGACAAATCAAATTTCCCAATTATGTCTTTCTTTAACACTATTAGGGTGCTCACAGCTTCCCTCTTAGCTCTATTGAAATGATTACTAACTTTCTTTGTGTCTGGACAGAGTCAGGGGGCTGAATTGAAAGGCCCCTCTGCAAACCAGAAAACTGGCCAGGCCAAAAGGAGCCAGGAGAGAACAGCCAAGTTCAGGGAGTGCAAGCTCACGTTCCAGGACAGACAGCCCTGCAAAGATGACAAAGTGTTCTTGGATGGTTTGCAACACCTGCCGCCTCGGACGTTTCCCCACCCACAGGCACCTTCTCTTAAAAACCCTACACCCTGACTGTGGGGCCGGACTTCCCTGACCTCACTCGTTGTGTCCCGGAACCTCGCCCAGGAACACTTTCGCTACAACAAAACTGTCCTGAATTATGCTAAGTGAAGTTTGCCAAGCACAAAAGGACAAGTACAACATGAGTCCACGGAGGTAAGCTTAATTAAAAAAAAAATGCAAGATGGGTTTTGGACAAAAGTTACTGTATACAGAAATGCTTGGGGAGAGGGTCAGGTAGTATGGCAGGGGCCAGACCAAATCCAGGGCTGCATATGGTAGCCAACTGGAGTGGGGGTGGGTGGGTGGGGCAGATGGTGATGTGTAAAGAGGGAATGGGGTACTAACCCACCAAAGGGAAGCGTATTGTTTATGTTTCTACAGGGAAAGAGGGACCAAACAAACCAGTGTTCCAGGGTATGAATACAGTGTGATGGCATGGAGCGGGGAACCAGTGGAGGGGTCTGGGCACACAACCCAAATCCCAACTACAGGGGCAGCCGCCTCTCCCTCCAGAGGAGTTTGCTTTGGAGGTCAACAATGATGCTGCAGCTTGGGGAGTGAGATATGCCTGACCAGAGCACACAAAAACAAATGAAGGGGGAGGAAGAGAGAATGGAGTGCATCCTGGCCCACCAAGCCTTCAGGACGATATTCCCACTCAGAGCAGCCGATGCACAGAGAGGATCATATGACCGGCCCCACTATGAAATACAGCTACCCTCGCTGACCCAAGGTCTTTTTTGTTTTGTTTTATTTTGGGGGGCATCACTGCCTTCTGGTGGTGAGAGTAGGAGGCCCAGCCTTGCTGCTGGCTTTGAACCTCCAACGCAGTGGGCCGCAGTCCTGTGCACAACCACTATGCCACCAGGGCTCAGCCCTGACCCAAGGTCTTTTAAGATCACCAAGGGAGAAACAGGGTCAGGATTATACCCTGTCTGACCCAACTACGTCATTGGCAAAATACTAAGGGTGTGCAATAGAACATGGAGTTCCTGATGGAGTGCCAAGGATATACTTTGGGGCCAGCATGTGGTACCCCATATGATTCAACCAGGGGACACTCCTGGAGGTCAACAAATAGACCTTGAACTATTTTCGGATATATATATGTGTATATATATATATATATATATATATATACACATATACATATATGACATTGGGGGTTTTCTGGTTGTTATCATTGTTTTATTTTCTTTGTTTGCTTCATCTTAGCTTGCCTTTTTTTGGGTAATATTCTTATCTCTGCAGGTCTATCTTGATAAGATAGATTGGATCAGTCTGGAGGTGAAAATGGTGGGACTGATGGTTCCTGGGAGGACATGGGCGATGGGGAGGAGGGGGAAAGGCGGTGGTGTTGATCAGCCCAGGGATAAGGGAACAACAAGTGATTCAAAGTGAGTGTGAGAGGTCCGATAGGGATTGATCAAGAGTAATGTAACAGAGAGAAATGACTGAAATCCAAATGGAGACTAAGCAAGATAGTGGGACAAGAGGAAAGTAAAAGGAAATAGAGGAAAGGACTGAGGGGTAAAGCGCATTTTTAGAGGTCTAAACACAGGCATGTACAGAGGTGAATATAATTATATATGGCTATGGGAAAATAGATCAGCGTGCACATACTTACAAGGTTAGTATTAGAACAGCAGATGGGCATTGAACCTCCACTCAAGTACTTCCTCAGTGCAATAACATTTTGTTTTATTAAATTGCATTCCATGATGCTCACCTTCCTGACATGATCATTGACAACAAATGTGTGCATAAGCAAATGTGGTGAAGAAAACTGATGGTGCCCAGCTATCAAAAGCTATAGTGTCTGGGGTCTCAAAGGCTTGAAAGTAAACAAGCAGCCATCTAGCTCAGAAGCAACAAAGCCCACATGGAAGAAGCACACCAGCCTGTGTAACCATGAGGTGTTGAAGGAATCCAGTGTCAGGCATCAAAGAACTAAAATTATATCATTATAAATGAGGGGGGATACAGATTGGGGACCCAAAACCCATCAATAGGTGAAGCGACATCCCCTTACAGAGGGGTTACAGGAGGAGATGAACCAGTCAAGGTGCAGTGTAGTAACAATGAAATATGCAACTTTCCTCTAGTTCTCAAATGCTTCCTCCCACCCACTATCATGATCCCAATTCTACCTGACAAATCCAGTTAGTACACTGAAGTCGGAACCATAGGGAATTTAGGACAGATGATCCCTCAGGACTAATGGTGGGAGTGATGATACTCGGAGGGTGGAGGGATGGTGGAATAGAAAGGGGGAACCAATTTCAGGGATCTACATATAACCTCTCTGGTGTACAGACAACAGGGAAGTGAGTGAAGGGACACATTGGATAGTATAGGATATGGAAAAGTAATAACAATTTGAAAATTATTAAGGGTTCATGGGGGAGGGGGTGTGGGGAGAGAGGGGAAGTATGGGGAGCTGGTAGTGGGGGCCTAAGTGGAGGGAAGATGTTTTGAGAGTGATGATGGCAACAAGTGTGCAAATGTGACCTGCATACAATTGATGTATGTATGTATGGATGGATGGATGGATGGATGGATCATGATGGGAGTTGTATAACCCCCAATAAAATGATTTATAAAAAAAAAGGAGGGGGAAAGAGGAGCTTATACCAAGACCTCAAATAAAAAATATTTGGAAATGAATATGGGAACATGTGTACAAATATGCTTGATACAAATGATGCATTAAATGTTATAAGAGATGTAAGAGCCCCCAGTAAAATTATTGGGGAAAAAAAGGTGTCTCTGACTCTGGTCTCACTCTGTGCCTCACTTTACCTTACCTTTGGTGCCAAAGCCCCTGGAGAAGAGAAGGGGTCCTGATGGACCCTCACCTTGTCCTGGACAGGTACGATGCTGCCTCGCTCTCCTCCCCAACCTCTGCCATCAAATCCTGGCACTTTGGAGTCATGCTTCCAGTATTTTATGCAAATAATGTGCCAAAAAAACCAAACACAAACACCCCACAATGAGGAATTTCTAACACACTAGCACAAGCACTATATGTTATCTGAGAAACAGCCACACTTAAACCGAAGAGTTGATCCTTTGTGTCTGCGGCAGAATGAGACCTGTGCTCACTCGTGACTTGTGCAGGTTTTTACCAACTTGGATTTTCGGTGCAACTCTGTCTAAAGGCACTAACGCACGGCAGATTTTTTTTTTCTTTTGAACTTTGTTGTTCGTGTCGTAGAAAGCTCAAGCTTGGAGCTCTTCCACAACCAAGGTCTCACTGTAAGTCAGACGAGGAAGAGTGGGGCGGAGGACACAGGGGTGAGATCTCCCGTGACATTCTCTGAGGAGAACCCTCCCGCCCCTTGAAGAAGAAGCAGGGGCATTGCGGTGACAGGAAAGATAATTCTCCAGGTCTTTCCCTCACTAATGCAGTCTTCAATTTTCTCTCCGTGTCCTCCAGGGGAATCTGTCAAGACGACCCCTTAAAAATGCCAAGGAACAGCCACCACCACTTTCCGAGATGATCTCCGCGCCTTGCCATGCACGGGCCCAGCGGATTCCCTGAGGAATCACTCCTTTGATTGGGGCTTTGTAGAGATGGCGCCCTAAAGAGGGTAAGGCAAGGGTGTGACTGACAGACCTTGTTGATTGCCTAGACAGAGACATGTTTAAACATGTTTTCTTTGGTAGAAATACATGCCTATACGAACCAGAAAGAGTCATAGTGGCAATACTTATTGTTATACCCTTTTGTGTACACACACACACACACACACACACACAAGCACACAAGCGTATTCGTTTTCTGAATTGTAAATCAAAGAGGCTGACTTTAGAGAAGCTAAATCACTTTCCCCAGGGTGAAAGACTTGGTAATTGGATCCTGTAAAGATTGCCACAAAGAAACCTATGGGGTAATTCTCCTCTGTCCTGTGGGCCTGCCGAGTGTTGAGATTGACAGGGCTTAACCGCAATTAGTAATCAATTACTCAGGGTCACGTGGCTTGTGGTATTTCTGCGTATCTGTGCCTATAGAACATGACACTAGATTTTTAAAGAACAGAAAGGGAAAACATCATAAAAACAAAACTATTTTTTCCAGTACAATGGTAAGACTCTTACAACAGGCACAGTGCCTGCTGATGAGGGATGGGGCACCCGGTGGAGTCATGGTTATGTGCTGGGCTGAGATCTGCAAGGCCCGCTGTTCGACACCACCAGCCACTCCTCTCCAGGCAAGAAACCCAGGGCTTGCTCTTCCCGGATAGACAGCCCTGCCATCGGAGACGCACAGGGCAGTTCTACCCTGTCCTGGAGGCTCACTGTGATTGAGCACTGACTCAATGGCAGTGGCATGGGCGGGTCTTTGAATGATAGTTAAGGAGTCAGGACCCCATCCCTAATGGGTGCAGTGAATTATTTGATAGGATTCTTTTATCCCTAGCCTTTGTAATTCCTACAGAAAGATGGAGTCGGATTATGCAAGTGTGAGGGGTTTGTGGCCTGCCAAGCGGACAGTTTGCTAAGAATGTAAATCAGGTTCATGGCACCCTAGGGTGCTTGAGCCATGCCAACAAGTTGTCTGAGACTCGAATGTGGGCACCGGTCGATCTTGCTATCGGGCTAGTTTCCAAGGAGTCACTTCAGGACTGGCAAGGGGGAAAGTCACTAGCCGGAAATGCAGTGTGTCCTTTGGGAAAGCCCTGATCCAGGAGACAAAGTCATGATGGCAGAAGCATCAACAGCAGCACCGGGAGCAAGAAAGCAGGGTACTGCGGGCAGGGGCTGGCTTGCTGAGTCGGATGCCTCCCTGCCATTTGTCTGGGGACTGGCTTTGCCAACTCATGAAGCCAGAGCTGAGTTCCTTCTGGCTGCAGTTTTAGCTGGAGAGGGATGCCTGGTGAACATTTATTGGCAGTACTCGAAGAGCTTTGTAAAATTGCCCAAGTAGGGCAAAGGCCGAAGGGCCACATGGCTGAGAGAGAATCAGAGAGATGTGTACTTACATGTGTGAGAAGAGGTACTTCTGACAGAATAACTTTTATCTTGAGCATTTCTGATTGCTTGTAACCCACTGACTTTCCTAATAAATTCCAGAATCGTGTGGTCTGCGAGTTTTGCATAATCATTGCGACAGATTATTGAACCCAGCAGGGAGTGCCAAGGGAAGGTGAGTGGATGTCCAAATTGGTGAAGAAGATTGGAGGGTGAAGACATGTCTGATCTCAGCCCCATGAGTCCCCTTCCTCCTTGTGAAATTAGAGTCGCTCAGATTTGTCTCTTGTGTCATTGTCATACCTAATAAGAGGCTTGATGGAATTAACAGAATAAGAGAAAACACTTTTTAAAGAGTGCCTATGAAGGGTGGCAGGTGGAAGACGAGCCAGTCAGGATGCAGTGGAGCAATGATGAAGCATACAACTTTCCTCTAGTTTTTTTAATGCTTCCTCTCCCCCCATTCCACTATCACGATCCTAATTCTGCCTTATAAATCTGTCTAGACCAGAGGATGTACACTGGTACAGATGGGAACTGGAAGCACAAGGAATCCAGGACAGATGACCTCCTCAGGACCAGTGGTGAGAGTGACCATACCGGGAGGGTGGAGGGAAGGTGGGGTAGAAAGGGGAAATTAATTATAAGGATCTACATATAACCCCCTCTCTTGGGGACAGACAACAGAAAAGTGAGTGACATTGGACAGTGTAATATATGACAAAATAGTAATAATTTATAAATTTTCAAGGGTTCATGAGGGAAGGGGATTAGGGAGGGAGGGGGGAAATGAGGAGCTGATACCAAGGGCTCAAGTAGAAAGCAAATGTTTGAGAATGATGATGGCAACAAATGCACAAATGTGTTTGGCACAATGGATGGATGTAAGGATTGTGATAAGAGTCATATGAGACCCCCAATAAAATGACTGAAAAAAAAGAGCGCCTATGAAAATTTTGTTGTAACCTGGACAAATTCTTTTAAGAGTGGTGAGCAGAAACAAGGTTATCAATGGACCATCACAATGTAATGTAAAGTACAACCACTTCTATATAGGAAATCCAATTTCAAAAATTATCGCCATTATGTTTTTCAAGAAAAAACTGTATGTCATTGTGAAAAATGTGAAAAATGTGCTTAGCTCTCCCCAAAACTCATTCATGGGTATAAAAGTAAATGTCCTGTCTCCAGGGATTTAGACAACTTGGATTTTTTTTTAATTCAGATTTGGAAGGTTAAAGAGAACTTAAAGTACGGAATATTTACACTTAAAACATGTGAAATTTATATACTGTTTGCTGACTGGTTCGGCAATAGCTTGCCTGTCGCCCTGTGTTGAAAGCACGTACCAGCCTTCTCCCAGTGGGGAGGAAGAGAAAATATCAGGGTGGACCGTGCACAGCAAAATCCGATTATTTCCTGCCTTTCTGCGGATCCTGCACAATGCGTGGTGAGTATTAATGGGAGGGCCTCATCTGGGACTGAACCAACGTTCAATGTTTGCATCCCACCCAGCTGCCTTCACAGATACTGATGGCTTCTTTGCTCAGTGTTATACAAACCCCCAAGAGACAGACTGTGTATAAACATAATATTTGTTCATTTCCCTTAAGCAGGCCTAATACTAATATTTATGGAAGGTTGCAAAGAGCCACTTAATGCCGGAGCCAGGTGCCCATAAATGACAGAGGAAATTCACCTGAATTGGTTTAAGATGCGTGTTGCTGGGAGACTGTGTCCAGGGGCAAATCATCGTATTGATTCTCAGGAAACGGTGACACTAAGTAAGTGAACAGACAGGTGCAGCCACACAAACACCAGGCAGGCCCTTTTGCCTTTGTCCTCTTCCTCCTTCATGAGAAAGATGGAAAGCTGTCTCTTGTTTTTATTAAGGCCAGTGGGGCAAAGATTCGGAACTGAGAAAAAGGTAAGGAGAATTCTTTGTGCTGACACAATGTGACTTAGGGTGCCATTCACCTGGCTTTCCCCTTTTAGCCAGGATGGAAATCACTGCCCAGAGAAGTTAAAGTATTTTCCCCAAGGTCACACAGGAGAGGATTCAGAGTTCACGTGGATCAGACTTCAGCCTGTGTCTTTCCAACACAATCGCTGAAGGACTGTCTCCTTGAAGTGGGAGGAGACTATTAAAATAAGACAAAGAAACACAACCAAACCAAAGCCTTTGTGGGCTCAGAAAGATGCTGAACAGGGCCTCAGATCCCATTTGTAGGAATTGGATGTTTATTGGCAACATATCCCCAATGCCCCACTTGCGGTGTTTTTTCTGCTTCATTCCAGGGGGAAACATTCAGGGGCCAGGCTAAAGGTGGTAAAACCAGACCATGAACATATGGGGTTGTCCATAGTGCATCCGGGTCACTAGGGAGAAGGGGTGTGTCTTCGTTCTGGGGCTGTGACTGATAGAGAAACTGCTCGGGGTGTGGGTGTGGGGGCCACTCAGAGTCTGCAAGGACGGTTTGGTCCAGTTTGGGTGTCAGAGGTCAAACTTCTCACCCAAGCAAATTGCTCACATTCTGTCTATAAAATCCAGTTTCTCCCTTTGTAAAAGGGGAGTGTGTTAGTGTCAGTAGCCTAGAGAAACAAATTCATAAACATGCATATGTGTATAAGAAAGAGGTTTATATACAAGAGCTGTTAAACACTGAGGAGACATCCCAACACAGTCCAGATCAAGTCCATAAGTCCCATAGTAGTCCATATGTCTGACAACAATCTACAAAGTCCTCTTCAGACTCATGAAACACATGCAATGACACCAAGTGCAGAACAGTCACAAGCCAGTGGGTAGAACGTCTTTGGATCCAGTGGTGGTGTATGCATCTCAGCGCTGGCAGGAGTCTCCATGTGACTTCTCCAGGCCCGGTCACCTGGCAACATCAGGGTAGGTCCATGTGGCTTCTCCTCAGGGATGTCTCACAGGGAGCCAGCCTTGTCAGTTGACAAGGCAGTGAGCGTTGACAGTAGAATGTCTCCAAGGAAATGAACTGAGAGAGATGGTGTCTCTGCCTCCAAGAAGGAATTACTACATTTCCCAGACATCCCAGAGAAAAGCCAGGCCCACACAGAGATCTCATTGATTATCTCCAGATTGACAGGCTAGATTCTACCCCTACATGCTTCATCCTCAAATTAGGTGACTGCCACAGGGCGCTATAGTCCTAACTTCTCAAAGCTTCCCAGGACACCTTAACCCACCAGCTGGCTTCTCATGAAGACAGGATTTTCGTGCCCCATTCTCCACAAATCACCTTTTTTTGTTTATTTAAACTTGACAGTGTGTATTGCTCGGTTCTGTTCTTCTGATCACAGAGATCAGATCGTACTTTGCTCCCCTGGAATGTGGCTAGACCCCTATTAAGCTCAAGCTAACTTTCAAATCTTGCTTAACGTTGCATTTTGCTTTTGGATGACAGCTTTTGGGGTGGGCACATTAAGCGTCTGGGTCACAGTGCTTTTGCCATTTCTACACTCTTCCCAGGAAAGTAACTAAGCTCATTAGCAGCTAATATTTTAGTTTAAATCGGCATCTGCGGTAAGAGGGGAGTTAAAAGTGATGATGGTACAACTCTTACTATGATGGAACTATTATATTGTATGATATGTGAATTGTATGCCCACAGACCTGTTGAAAAGTAAATGCAAAAGAGTGAAAATAAATGCCTTCTTGGGCGTCTCTTCCTCCCAGCTTGGAGAGGGTCTTCAAATTGCTGTCAGACCAAGTCATTCAAATCAGCTACTAAACTGAAAAGCTGAGCCAGTCAAAGACGAGGATGCAAGTGAGGATTCCATTTTTAAATGTCATCTTCTGTGGGTGGCAAAGAAAACCAGGGCCACTCACCAGGGTTTGATTAGATCAGCAGAGCTTTGTCCCAGTTTTCAATGGCAAATTCTATTTTTTTATGACTGGAAAAGATGACATGTGCAGATCTGTCTCACTGCCCCCGAGCCCATGTGGACTCACAGCGACCCTGGAGCACAGATACAAGTGCCCCGAGGGTTTCCCGGAACACACCTGTGTACACGAGAGTCCTCTTTCTAGGCCTGAGTAAATCCCAATCTGTTCTTTCCGCTACTCCATTTCCTAAAGTCTTTTAAAAACTCTTAATAAAATACCCTTTTTTGTTCAGCCTCGGCTACTACTCAGAGTTCCTGGAACTGGATTAACCTGTCACTTAGGCGGGGACTTCTCAACGTGAGGAAATTTCATGGGCAGCTGAGAGAGGGTTGAGTTTCATGACCTTCTGATCATTTGTATATTTCTACATGATTCTTATGTAGCGGGGTACTATTCCCAGTATCGTTGCCAAAGGGGCTGTGACGGTTAGCTTTAGGCCAACTTTTTGCATCTGTGCGAGGGTAGAGAGAGAATCCATTCTATCAGTCAGGTGCCTGGACACCTCCTTGGGGATATGAGTGTTTTAGGAGAGATTCTGGGAAACTCTTTTTGGTCCCTTTCCTTCCTGCAGAAATAGGTTCTGTGTCTCCATGTGGCCTGCTGGCCCAGGGAAGTTGTCAGGGGTCTGTCATGGATGCATGCCCCTTCACACCCTCTCGCCTACCACCTCCCAGCTTCCTGCTTCATTGTCCTGCCTCCCCTGCCAGAAGCTGCAGGAGTCTGGAGAGCCTGGTCCAACCAGCGTCTGACTCATGAACTTGGATTGAAATGGGCGGGGTCACTTCCTTGATATGAAAAGTGAGTGTCCTGGTTTTGTCTCTCTAGGAAACTCGGCCTAATTCAGGGTCTTGTTCTCTTTCATGATGTGAATCTATCTGTTTGTTTGTGTCCAACTAGTCAATCTTTTTCTTTTTAATATTAAATCATTTTATTGGGGGCTCTTACAGAAATGATCACAAATTGTAAATCAATCGTATCAAGCAAACGGGTACATATGTTGCCATCATCAATTTCAAAACATTACCTTTCTCCTTGAGCCCTGGGATATCTAATGATTGAAATATATATTTTTATATATATTTTAAGACAAGCTTATGTCTTATCAGGAACCTCGGTTGTGCAGTGTTAAACATCTGGCTGCTCACCAAAAGATCAGGGTTAGAAACAACTGGCAGTTCCATTGGAGAAAGATGGATAGCCTGGGGAGCCTTATGATGGAAGGACTCAGCTGTATGGGAAGAGATCCCATGACAATGGGTTTGGATCAGGCCAAGTTTGATACAAAAGCCAGAGACCTTTCTGTCTTTCCCTCAAAATCTTTGGTAATAGAGGAATCCTAGAGATTTTAAAATAGTCTCAGAAATAAAGAGAGTCATGAGAGCCAGATGGTGCTTGAATGATTGAAGCTTGAAATATGCTGTTTAAACACAAACTCCTAGCAAATGAACACGCTTTTATCACTATTATTAAACTTTGAACAGAAAGAATGAGTTTATTGAAGGAGGATCTTTTGGAAAAGAAGTCCAAAGGGCCTTTTGCTAGTCTAAATGACTTCAAACGAACATTCTTGAAGTTCTCCCATGTGGTCTTCCAATTAAAAGATATCTCTAGTTACAAATGTCTACAACTGTTTACACCTTTTTGATTCTGTGATTTCAGTAAGATTTTTAAAAATCATTTTATCGGGGGCTCATTCAACTCTTGTTACAATCCGTACTTCCATCCATTGTGTCAAGCACATGTGTACATTTGTTGCCATCATCATTCTCAAAACATTTGCTTTCTACTTGAGCCCTTGGTCTCAGCTCCTCATTTTTCTCTCCCCATCATGAACCCTTGATAATTTATAGATTTATAAATCATAATTATTTTGTCATATCTTATCCCTTCACCCACTTTTCTATTGTCTGTCCTCCAGGCAGGAGGTTATATGTAGATCCTTGTAATCAGTTGCCCCTTTCTACCCCACCTTCCCTCCAACCTCTTGGTATTGCCACTCTCACCACTGGTCCTGAGGGGTTCATCTGTACTGGATTCCCTGTGTTTCCAGTTCCTATCTGTACCAGTGAACACAGTAAGATATTTTTTTAAAGAAAAAGGTGACTAGTTTGGCATATGCTTACTTCCTTTAAACAATAGTGAATATTATGCATCCTGGGGTGGCACAAAGGACTAAGCATTCGGGTATTCATGGGAAGCCTGGCAATGAGAATCGATCCAGAAAAATCTTGGGAACGAAAAGATTATAAAACCAAAAATCAAAATCACTGCCATTGAGTCAATTCTGAATCCTGCTGACACTATGGGACAGAGCAGACCAGCCCCTGTGAGTTTCGGTGACTCTTGATGGGAATAGAAGTCCTGTCTTCCTCCCCGAGAAGGGCTGGTAGGTTTGAACTTCTGACTTTGCAGGTAGCAGCCCAACGTGTAGCCACAGGCATTGTCAACTCTATGGAACGCTCCTGGGAACCTCAATTCCTCCAGAATAATGCCACGAATGCAGCAGAGGTCTGACTGCTCTCTTGTCAAATTCCGGGTAGATAGTCCTGGATTGGTATGGTAACTCTACAGTTATCAGGAGCCAGCCTCTTCCTCCTTTCTCTCCTGCATCATGTGTGCACCCCTTCCCACGGTGGCCTCATGGTCTAAGGAGGTCCGGTCATCACCTCTGAATTCTGGGCAGGGCTTCAAAGTGGTTCAAACCAATTCTGTCACAGTAGTGAAATAGAAAGTGGGACTGATCAGAATTTGTAAAATTCAGGGTGGCTAACTGAAAGGACAGTGGCATGGGGAAAAATTATGAACCAAAGGTCTAAACGAAGATGCAGAAGAGTTGTCACAAGCCCCCGCAGGAGCCAGATGCAGGAGATTCCCTTATTATTATCCTCCAGGATCGTGGAGGATGACACACATTCTAAGTGGCAAGGTTGTCTGCCCCCTTTGACCAGGGCATCTTTGTTTCTGACTCTGGCAGATAAGAGAGGTGGTCGCTATGCAACGCGTGTACTGTCCTCATTTTCCAAAAGGCAGCTTCATTTCCTATCAGAGCACAAATCTATAATTTCCCTGCTCTGCTTACCATTCTAGGCACCCACATTGTGCAACTTCTAGTCTGTCTCACTTTTGCTTCATCAGCCATGATGGAGCCAGGGAAAGAAATGATGGACTAGGCCAATATCAGCAGCCACAACAAGGCGAGGGACGGAGTGTGGAACATGCCACTAACTGCTTAAATGCAAGTTCAGGATGAAGCTGAAGAAAATTGAAACAAATCTGCAAGAGCCTAAATACGACCTTGAATATATGCCACCATCTGAATTCAGAGGCCATCTCAAGAATACAATGGATGTAGTAAAGATTAATGACCAAAAAGACCAAACAGATCATGGGATGAGATAAAAACATAATGCAGGCTTAGATATATATATATATACATTCAAACTGAACAGGTGTGGAAGGGAGAGTGGGAGTATATTTGCATATGTGCTGCACATATTTCTTGCAAATGTTGTGTGTGAAGGAGTGTTCAAGTCACAAAGCTATGAATACTTCTCTTAAGGGAATGAACCACTGGGCCTGGGGAATAGATCAAGGCCATGGTCTCAGGGGACACCGAGGTCCATTGACGCAGCATGGTTCACAACGACAAGCTTCCCCATTCTACTTGGATGAACGATGCCTAGGGTTTTGGAAGCTCATGAGCAATCGTCTAAGGTCCAGAGAAAAGAAGTGCGGTTAATTAAAAACCTGCCGATAAAGGTAGATGCTCATGTCTGTGCATTGTGGTAGACACCTCTTTTAAAAATGAAGAGGTTTTCAGCGTATTCTCTCTCAGGTTATTTCACAAGTTGGAGGGATTTTTTTGGCGGGGGGGTGGGGCATCACTGCCCTCTGGGGGGAGTGGGAGGCCCCGCCTTGCTCCTGAAGAGCTGTTGCTGGATTTGAACCACCAAGCCAGTGGGCCGCAGCCCTGCACACAACCACTATGCCACTGGGGCTCAACCCAAGTTGGAGGGTTTTTTTTTAAAAAAGGTAACAAAATCGCTTCGCATCCATCACTGTCACAAATGATGTTCATATTTTGCAGAAGTCAAACATTTGAACAGCTTTATCCGTGGTATCAGAAAAACTACAATTACATTCAGGGAAGACTTTCTTGGTGTGTGATATTAAAATGCAGC
>PVJH01030895.1:0-24301 GCA_004026705.1 Nesogale talazaci
CCCACAGGGATCACGAGCCAGTTCAGGTTGTCGATAATAGTTGACGGTGGGTACCCCCATCTCTGGTTGGCTGGATGATAGGGGCAGCCTGCATGAGTAACCAGCAAAGAAGGGCAGCTTTCTTCTAGTTTGTAACCTAGTTGCATGGAGCTAGAGAGCGAGGAGTCGGTTCATCGGAATTACAGGGAGTTATGCAGACTCGGAGCCTATAGCCAATCTTCCATAACCAGCCTCAGGCGGCCAGGGATGTCTGCCTTGCCACCCTAAACCCCACCCTGCACAGGAAAGCCAGGGCTGAGAGAGAGAATTGCTATGAAAAGTAACTGGTAAGGAGGAATAGAAATTTGGCAAGATGAAGCCTGAATCCAGCTGGGAATTAGATTCATTCTGATACTTGCTAAGCTACTGGTAAAGAAGGTGGGGTCTGTACACATTACCCTTTAATATGGCAGTTGTTAGAGATGAAGCGGCCACAACCATTAATTTTTAACATATAATATCACATATGATAGAAAGCATGCCATGTTAGGAGAAAAGAAAATAAATTGTGATTCCAAGTATATATGATGTACTGCTGAATATAAGAATAATGATATGTTTTGTAAACCTTCACCTCTTTCATAATAAAAAGTAAAGTAAATATACTGGCATTCACATACTGAAAAGATGGAAAAGAAATAGTCAAAACAGTGAATGGAAACTTTTTCTCCAGTAGAATTTTGGGTTATTTTTCTTTGTCCTTATATACTTTCCTGTGTTTACCAAAAACAATGCCACAAAATCTGAGTAATTGTCTTTTTTCCTATTGCCTGCTGTTTGCTAATTGTTTTTAATGTACCTGTGGCCAAAGCAAACACTGTAAGTAAAAGTTGAAGGCTGAGCTCAGAGAATTCAGTTATAATGGCTTCCTGTCATAGCACCCTTACCCCGGTTGGGAGTTTCCCCACCTTACTTGGCACCAGTGCACCTGCCAGGCCCAACCCCAGTCCCTGGGAACCTGCCTTTTCAATTAGTATGCTGGTGATCTGATACAGGTAGCCAGTGTCCCAAGATGGAGACTTGGTGTAGTGGTTGCAACAATGGACTCACGGCCAGTTGTGAGGATGACAGTGGACAGGCATTGTTTCCATATGTTGCACATAGGGTTGCTGTAGTACCCTATGCTGATGATTTTATGTCTACTGATCACTCCTGAATAGGGGTGGAGTCAAACCTGTCAGTCAAACAGTAACTTGATGACACCCTCCTTGGGGGTGTGGTCTTTTGCACGAGAGTGAGGGACTCTGGAAACTGTGTCTCGGCCGCTTCACCTTCCTCCTTGCTGGGACTCTGTCTCCCTCCAAGGGTGGTCTCATGTGGGCCGCTCTGTCTTGAGGCCTGTCGGTGCCCTGCTTTGCTTCTGCCAACAGTGGAACAAGGAAACTCTGCACCCACTGGCCCGTGATCTCCCAGCTTCCTGCTTCACCTTTCTGCAACACCAGCGTGCAGATCTGTGAGTCTGAAGAGGGTCCAGCTCGTGTTGGATCAATGGATATTAGTTGGAGTGGGCTGGAGTGCCTCCTTGATGTAAGGTTGCTTCTTAAAGTTCTTTCTTGTACTCACTCTCGAGCCTCATAGGATTTGCTTCTCTAGAAAACCAACCCAACAGTTTCTATGAGTCCAAACCAACTGGACAGCATGTAACACCCCCCTCCCCCCTAAAATTGACCTCATTCCCACATAGCAATTTGTCTATAGGTTTGGCACACAGATACTTTTCTGGAGATGGGTATGATTTTTATACCAGTCCCATTCCGGTAGTGAGTGATGGTTAAAATTCCCTGAAGGCCATCTTCTTAGTCTTGGGAGCCAGGCAACGAAGTTGTGTGCAGGAATTGCACTTCTCTGTCTCTCTTTTGCCAGCCTTTATTTTTGTCCACTTCACTCTGTACCGCCATTGATGAAAGACGTCTTTTGCGAAGACTTCCATTGGGAATTATCTGTAGGGGTACCCTTTTTCTGTTGAATTCATTGAGCCATTAGTTGAACGACCATAAGCAAATTGCCTAATTTCACTAAGTCTCACTTTCTCCACTTGAAAAAAGGGAGACAGTAGAATTTAATGGGATGTAGTGAAGATTAAACATAGTATACATCACCTCCTATTGTCGAGTGTGTGCTCCATGACAGCAGTTACTATTATTCGCAGCGATAACAAGCGTTCAGATGCACAACAGACAAACCCAAAGGACAGTTTCATATTTCTTTCATATACCTACTTTAAATACATCCACACATAACGTGTCTTAGTGTGCACACAGGAATTACTCTCAGAGTATGGGCTTTCCCATATTTAAAAAGTAAATTGTATTTTTCTGTTTTTGTTTTGTTTTGTTTTGTTTGGGGGGGGGGCATCACTGCTCTCTGGTGGTGGGAGTAGGAGGCCCAGCCCCACTGCTGGAATTGAACCTCCGTCCCAGTGGGCCGCAGTCCCGCGCACAACCACTACGCCACCAGGGCTCAGCCCATAAATTGTATTTTTCAAAAAATAAATGAACTCTACTGAGCTAAATAAAAATATATTTAAGAAATAATGTCCATGGCAGTGGAGTATAAAACATAATGAACTGCTTTTGCGGGTGATTAAACACCCAAGTGAAGCTGAGGCCCATTGAATAACCACAAAAGTAATGATTGTGAGTACCTGCCAAAGCCAGAAGCATGATTATTAATACAGGACAGGGAAGAGTCAACAAACCACAACCAGAGAAGTGTGTGTGTGTGTGTGCGTGTGTGTGAATCTCTACTACAGTAGGGATAGAAGTGTGAGTAGAACACATTCCCACACTGATGTTCCCCCAGCCAACAGATTATGCAGGGTGTCCACTGCTTGTATGTCCAGTTGGGTCATCTCTGTACTAACTGTTCTGTATGCATCACACCACAATGCTGTTGGTTGTTGCAAAAAAAAAAAAAAGATAGCTTTTCCCAGTCTGTCCAATACAGGCAGCTAGCCGAATATAAAAGACACATACCCATACCTATTTGAAAAGGCAAACATAGAAGAAACGATATCAGAAATATTCATAAGAAAGTGAATGAAATGAGATTGTCCAATTTTAGTGGCATGGGTAAGGGGCTAGGAAAACAGAAAGTGAAATAAAAAGGCAACATTAAGGAAAGAAAATGAATCAAAAGATACTACAAATTAATGCCAACTTAGTGGAAACAGTGGGAGAAAAATATGAAGTACAACACAAAATTCTGAAAATGACCAGGTTGGATAGACAGGTGGAACTCCTGAGGCTAGACCTTCAGTCACCCTTCAAGCCTGAACTCACCCCTGGACCCAACTTTCAACCCAACAATAAATGGCTGTAAAGTAAATATTAATACCAGGGAGGTACACTTGTCCTACAACAACCAACCATTTGAGTTCAAAATGCTAGAAGCTGCCCAGAGGCAAAGTTCAGAAGGCCAGATGGGATGGGAAGAAGGAGGAAGGGACTGGGAAACAGAGAGGCAGTGGGGTGAGTGCTACTGCACTGTGGGAATTGCGAGCAATGCCACTAAACAGCACGTGTGGATTCTTGAATGGGAAACTGATCCTCTCTGCAAATTCTCATGGAAATAATGATGCATGTTTCAAAATGCGGAAATGAAAAAATGAAACGCAAGCTTAGTAGCTATGTTGTGAGAAACAAATCCAGAGACACTCATGTGAAAAAAACTTTTATATCAAAGAGTCATTACATATTAAGAAAACATCCCAGCTCAGTCTGGATCAAGTCCATAAGCCTGAAATTATCCCATGTGTCTGATACCAGTCTGTAAATTTCTCTTCAGACTCACGCAACACATGCAATGACACTGAATGCAGGAAGGTCACAGACCAGTGGGTGGAAAGTCTTGTGGATCCTGTGGTGGTGGAAGCATCTTCACATGGCTCTTCCAGCTCCAGGGCTCTGACTCCATCAGTGTAGCACCATGTGACTTGTCAATAGAAATGTGTCACAGAGGGAGAGAGGAAGGTAAAAGTTACCAGAATCCTCAGAAAGCCATACCCACATAAATACTTCCTTGGCTATAACCTGATTGACAGGCTAGACTCCACCCCTTCCTCAAGTTGACAGTAAATTAATTAACTGCCACAGTAGACATTGCAACAATATTATTCATTCAAATATCTATGAAGCATATATGTATATATACACACATACATATATATGGAGGATCTGCAGTATGCATAACAATGTAGGAGATAGAATGATAATTTTTCTTCCACATCATTTCCTGATTCTCTGAAATGGAGAGTTAAGGTACCAGGCATCTGGATGCATTTCTGGGCAGCATCAGTGTTCACTCAATGATCACTGAGCACCTCTGTGCTAACCCTGAGTGCACACGTGTACAAACATAGGAATACAAAGGTTATACGAGTTCAGAAGAGATAAAGCACATGCCTAACAAGAGTTAGACATTGAATAGCGAAGTAATATAAATAAATGTAAACAAGAATTCTGATGATGCTATTACATGACTCAAATAAGCGCTGTATCATGTGCCAGTGATTCCTCGCTAGGAGCCCTGGTGGTAGTGCGGTTAGGTGTTGGGCTGTACTTTGGTGGTCCAAATTGGCCAGCTCCTTTGTGAGTGGAAAGTGAAGCTGGCAGCTCCTTTCAAGATTCTGACCTTGAGACCCTATAGAGCACTTCCACTCTGTCCAGTAGTGTCACGAGAAGCCTGAATGGGCCCCAGGCCAGTGGGCTACTGCCAGTGCATTGTGTACGATGGTACTCGGGTACTTTAAGCCAAGGATAAAGGAATTTCACTTTTTTAAATAGGAAGGGAAACACATTTGTTATCACACACACAAACCCCCCCCCCCCCACCTGGCTTGATAAGTAAAGTAGAAGTTTTCCAAATTGACCTTTGAGTTTTTAATACTGCTGCAATTGTTCATGAGAATAACTTACTCCTAAGCCAGAAGTCATGATCCAGTGCTCTCTCTTGAGGTAATAATACTTTTTGTGGCATTGAAAGGAGACGTGGCAGATAGTCCTTAAGAATTCTGCTGCTAACTGGAAGGTTGGTGGTTCAAACCCAGCAGCCACTCTGTGAGAGAAAGATGTGACAACCTGCTTCAGTAAAGATGACAGCCCTGGAAACCCAATGGAGTCATTTTCCATCTGTGGGGTGTCTGTGAGTCACATGCAATGAGATGGCGATGGTTTGGGTTTGGGGCTAGACTTCCATCCATTCTAGATTACCAGAGTTCCAATGTATAATTCTTCTATCTTATGGATTTACCTTACATACCATCATCTACCAAGAACACATTGAAAGAAGGTACATTTCATTGGTGGGGCCCATCTTCAGAAGAGATAGACAGTGTCAGCGACCTGTACAATGCAGACAGTAGTCTGAGACATTCTTAGAACACTAGTGTGAGCCTTGCTAAATCCAAAAGATGTCTAGAATTAAATTTCATATCCAGGCAAGACACATATCCATAGGTTCCACGGGCTTCATGTGAAGATTTAGAGAGGATAGCATTGTTTACTCAGTGGAATCTTTCTGGTGTCTGTGTCTGCATTTAAAAATAAACTCTCTATCCAGACTAGGGAAATGGCATCTGTTTTGTAGGTTAGAGAATAATCAATGGCCCTTAGTATTTGCATTTTAGTACTCATTTACGCAGGATTTAAGAATAGAGCTCTTATTAGCTGAGATCAACATGCATGCAAACACTCACACACATAAAACCCCACAGATTTTTGTGTCGATTCCAATACGACAACCCTATATGATGGAGGACAGCTGCTCCCTGAGGTTTCTGAGGCTGCAGACTCTCCAGAGCAGCTACGTCTTTCTCAGAATGACAGTTGGGTTCAAACTCCTGACCTTGCAGTTGGCAACCTGGTGTGTAGCTTGCTGCACCACCAGGGTTCCTGAGCACATGTGCCTTTGGTGTTTATTTTGGAGTAAAAATTATTAAGATAGAGTTATTATCCTCAGAATATTCACAATTCAAAGGAAGACATTTCTGCCCTATTTTTAAACTACTTCCTTTTCCAGACTTGAGGACAGATTCGTATTTCAAGAGCAGTTTCCTAAACTTTTTTGTCCCTCTTCTCCGGCTACCTAAAATCAGCTGCCTTCCTCTCAGACACTGGTCTCACCTCCTTCTCAGGAATATATTACACTTCAAAGAGGTATCCTCTTTGAAGAACTGGCACAAGGGCCCCCCCTGGCTACCTAGGAGGGGAGGAGACTCCAACTCCACGTCTTCCCAGGCATGATTCCCATGAGGCAGAGGTCAGATATGCCTCCCTCTTGCTTACTTCTGACACCAGTCCTCCCTCTTATGACACCCTCTACTTCTCTACGGGATCTGCTCATTTGTTGCAATGGCCACATAGAACTCACAAGACAATACTCCTGAGGATGAGGGCTTATTAGGGACATACGTCAGTATCAGGAAGCATCAAAGATACAGATATGGCCTCTCCTTAGCCACGACAGCAGCCCAGTCTCACTCTGGTCCCCAGTCACCTTAGTCAAGTGTGATAAAGCTCCTTCAGTGCTGGTACATGCGCAAAGAGTACCCCCTCCTGACTGAAGACCTTCAGTGCTACTCATTCCATGGTTCAGGAATGTCAAATTTTTTTTAAAGAGCAAAATCCTTCCTTCGGTCTTTCATTATAAGACTGCAAGACTCGTAGTGGTTGAGTGCAGGACTGAGGCCCACGGGCTTAGCGGTTCAAATCCAGCAGCGGCTCTCCAGGAGCAAGGCTAGGTAGCTCCCACGACCACCAGAGGGCAGTGATGCCCCCCCCCAAAAAAAGACTGCAAGGCTTATGTATATCTTTCTCTTAGCAAGCAAATTTCTAGAGTGATTTATACTTCCTGCATTTTTTTCTTCACCTTCTGCTTACTCCTCATCTCACTTTCATACAACATATGAAGGAGCCCCACTAAGAAGGAGCCTAAACTTTATGGACACATTTGAGGTGGCATCTTACTGGGAATATCTTCCTTTGGCTTTGTTGTCTCCAAGGCCACCTCACTTCCCCCCCTCCCCCCCAATAATGGCTACTGTCCTGGACTAAGACAGCAGTGGCATGGTCTTCTATACCTGGGATCTCTGAGTGATGCAAACAGTTAAACATGCTCCACTACTGACACAAACCTTGAAGGGGTGCAGCTACCCAGGGATGCCTCAGAAGAAAGGCCTGGTGAACTATTTCCAAAAAACCAGCCATTGGAAACTGGGGGTGGGGGGGGGGTGGAGCACTGTTCTGCTCAGACACACATGGAGTCACCGTGTATCAGACTCAACGCCACAGCAAGTGCGTCTTGAACATGGTCTTGTAAGTCCTGCCGGGACTTCACTGTCTATACTCGTCTAGCCTCCCCTCCCACTTCTTGCTTTCAGCTCTAGTCCTGCAGAATGTCTTTCGGTTTCTCAAAGCCATGACCTTCTTCTAACCACAGGGCCTTTGGTGTAAGGTAGCTTGTCTCTCTGGAACACTCTTCTCCTGCCTACCGCTGTTCTGCCTTTTCTGTAGAATCCTTGTTTGCTTTGATCACCTTTCAGGCATGGAAACACTTCCTCAATACCTACACATAGACTAGGTAGGCTTCCCTTGTTAGATTCTCTCACGCCACCAAGTTTACCGATAGCTTTTTTTTCATATCTCATGCAATTGATTAGGACCCATTTAATGATCCCTGACTTCCGATGATATGTTCTATTTTCTGATTTCTTAAACATGTTATTGTTTCTGACTCAAAACTGCTTGAGGTACCTATTACGATGCCTACCACCTGCTAGGCTCCTAGGAGCTTTGGTAGCACCTTGGATTACACATTGGCCTGTAAACCTCTAAGCCAGCAGTTCAAAACCACCTCCTCTCCCTGGGAGAAAGATGAGGCTCTTTCGAGCTTTGTAACAAATGACAATCCCAGAAGCCCATGGGACGGTTCTACCCTGTCTGTAGAGTGGCTTTCAGCGGGACTCAATGCTATGGCAGGGGGTTTGCGAGTAAGTTCCACAGTGCCTGGCAGAAAGGCAAAAGTCAAGAAATAATATTAAATTAATACAGAGAATGAACTGAGGAAAGCATTTGGCAAAATTTCCACTTGGGTTATGCATTTTTCTAGATCACTAAATATTCTCATGAATATTCATGAATTCATGAAGCACCATCATTACTATCTATTAACTCTTGTGCTGGGTGCCATTGAGTGGATTAGAATTCACGGTGACCTTGTCTGACAAAGTGGAACTGCCCACAGGGTTCTCTGGTGTGTCATCTTCACGAGAATTGATTGCCACGTCTTTCCTGCTGCGGAGTCACTTACGGTTCAAACAGACAACCTTGGGACCAGCAGGCCTCCTAAGCATCAAATGTTATTGTTGCAAATCGGACGATAATTACACTTAAAGAAGAGCTACATAGCTGACAACAACTTTTCTGAAATATAAGTTCAATCAGTTAGTTTGTACATGCAGTCTGGAAAAAAAGACTTTCTTGGGCTGAGCCCCGGTGGCGTAAGTGGTTGAGTGCAGGACTGCGGCCCGCGGGCTTGGCGGTTCAAATCCAGGGGGGCTTTCAGAAGGGGCATGGGGTAGCGCCCACGACCACCAGAGGCAGTGATGCTCCCAAAAACAAACAAACAAAACAAAGAAAGGCTTTATTATGTTTTAGGTGCAAGTGTACACAGAAAATTAGTTTTCTGCTCAACAGTCCATACACCAATCATTCAGGGGCATTGCCTGTGATCCCTCTCCCCATTCAGCTCCTAGCAGGGTCTCCCTTCTTGTCTTTGCTTCCGGGGACTTAGTGCCCCTTTGGCCTCCTGGCTGACTGCTCTAAGCAGCCCCTCCCTTTTGAGAGGTACTGTTTCTTTATCGTCCCTTCTTGAGGTGGCTAAAAGCTGCTCAGTTGTCTTAGGACAATAGTCTAGGAGGTTTCGCTGATCTCTGTCAGATTAACAAGTTGGATTTTTTCCCATGAATGTAAATTTTGTTCTACATTTTCCACTTACTCTTTCATTGGCTTTTGACTGTGTGCCTGGTCCGCATGGGGGGCAGTGGCAACCATTTACCATCTAGCCCCGACCTCCATTAGAGGACGCTGTGGTTCACGTAGGAAGAGACCAATTGTAGTAGGGTCTTAGAGGGCCACTCATCAGCTTTTAAGACCTTAGATGCCAACTAGGATGGAGAATGTTACCTTCAATGAATTATGTCAATTAACCTAGATGATCCCTGAGGCTTTGGTCCTTAGCCTTCCAGCCCAGCAGCTCATTCCCACCAGGTGTTTGGTTGTAGTTAAGAATTTTCCATAAACATGCCTCTTTATTTGTTATTGAATACATGTATATTCATGCAGCATTTATTAATAACTATTTAGAAATATCCACAGCCTCACCTAGATATGCACATGAGTGTATTCCTACGACTTCCCCCATCTCACATATAGATTCATTCTTTTCTTTTTTTTTTTTGTTTTTTTGTTTTTTGGGCATCACTGCCCTCTGGTGGTCATGGGAGGTACCCAGCGCTGCTCCTGAGAGCCACTGCTGGATTTGAACCACCAAACCTGTGGGCCTCATCCCCCACTCAACCACTTATGCCACCAGGGCTCAGCCCCCTAGATTCATGAGTATTCAGTTAATTAATTTATTTTTTTACTTTTTTTTGTGAATTGATGTAAAAGTTTAAGAGCAGATCCAATTTCCCATTCAACAAGTCAGCTGCATTTTTTTTTTGTGGTTTTTTTGGGCATCACCGCCCTCTGGTGATGGGAGTAGGAGGCCCAGCCTTTGCTCCTGGGAGCCGGAATTGAACCTCCAACCCAGTGGGTCGCAGTCCCGCGTACAACCACTACGCCACCGGGGCTCAGCCCTATTTTTCTAATTTTTTAAGGAAGCACCATGCCATTTTCCACAGTGGTTGCTCATTTTACAGTCCCACCCACAGTACATGAGAGTTCAGTTTTTGCACACTTTGCTACTAACGTTGGGGTGAGATAAGAGCTTACTGTTATTTTGCTTTTTCATCTCTGCAATGACATTATTATGAGAATTTCTTCATATCTTAGCCATCTGAATATCTTTTTGGTTCAAGTGTTGGCTTGTAAGCTCTGTTTTTAAATGGTATTATTTGTCTTTTGATGTTGAAATATTAAAGCTTTCTACAAATTTTAGAGATTAATTCCTTGCTTAATATGTCCTTCTTCAAAATATTTTTCCAGTCTGTGGGTTGTTCTTGAACCCTTTGGTGAAACCTTTTGATATACATGTCTAGGTTTTTTTGGGGGGGAGGGCATCACTGCCTCTGGTGGTCGTGGGAGCTACCCCGTGCTGCTCCTGAGAGCCGCCGCTGGATTTGAACCACTAAGCCCGCGGGCCACAGTCCCACACTCAACCACTTACGCCACCAGGGCTCAGCCCCTACATGTCTAGTTTTTATGATGCCCCTGTCATCTAATCAGTTTTCTATTGTTTGTGTCTACCCCCCCATTATGTTTGATAGTGTATTTTTGCCATATATTAAGGCCCTATGTCATATATTAAGGTCTGTTTTATTCATTGACAATGTTTATAGGTTTAGGTTTTACATGTAGATATTTGAGTCCTCTTGTTTTTGTGTATGGTGTGAGAGATGGGACCTGTTTCCTCTGCAAATAAATACTTAGTTTTGCAATCACCTTTATTAGAGAGATGATCTCGTCCCCATTTACTGTGTTTCATTCAGGTGACGATAGGTGGATGTGTGCGACAGTTACATAATCTAGTGTCACCTTGAGACTCTTAAGAGTGAAGGGTGGAGTCTAGTCTGTCAATCAGGTTGTAGCTTGATGACCTCATTTGGAGGCACGATGGACATAAATAGTTCACTGGAGGCCAGAGACACTCTCTCCCTACAAGACATTCCTGTTGAAAAACCACATGACACCAAGCTGATGGAGCTCTTACCCTGGAGCAGGAGGAGCCACGTGGAGAACCATGCCAGCGCTGAGAGGCTTCCACTGCCACTGGATCCACAAGACTTTGCACCCACTGGCCTGTGATCTTCCTGCATTCAGCATCATTGCATGACTGCATGAGTCTAACGAGGAACTTATAGACTAGTATTGGACGTATGGCCTATATTGGACTTAAGGACTTGATCTGGGCTGGGCTGGTATGCTCCTGAATTTACAATTGTTCTTTTCTATAAAACTCTTATACACACGAGTGTCCTTGAACTGATTTCTCTAGTCTACTCCGATGAACACAATGGGTTCCCCTTTGGGTTCTCAATACTGTTCCACTGGTCTATGCCTCTTTTATCATACCCCTACTAGGTTGTTTTGACTGCCACGCCTGTATAGTAGGCTTTGATACTGAAACATGAGAGAAATCCTATTTTATTTTTTGTTTAGCAGTGCTTTGCTTCTCCAGAGTCTCTTTTCTTTCCATATAAAGCTGGTCTTTAGTTTTTCCTTCTCTTTAATTAATGGTGTTAGAATCTAGATCAGGATTATATTATATTTGCAGATTGAGTTGGGTAATACTGCCATTTTTACAATGTTAAGTCTTCCTGTCCACGAGCATAGTATATTCTTCCATTTATGTATGTCTCTATAGTTTTTTGTAGCTTTGGTTGTGTAGGTCTTTTGTTTCCCAGCTTAGATTTATTCTTAAGTATTTTACCTTTTCGGTGGCTACTGTAAATAGTATTGCTTTCCTTTCCAGAACTCTTTGTTAGTGAAAAACAGTCCAACTGGTTTTTGTACCTTGCCGTTCTGCAGAATCTTGCAACTTCTTCCAATGATTTTTTGCTGTCTTTGGGGTTTTCTGTGTATAGGACCATTGGTATACAGAGAAAGGAAATCAATCACTTGGAGATTAAAGAGAGTCTTTCCCTAGAGCTGGCATCCTGAATTTGGCCATCTAGATTTCTAAACTGTGAGGCAATAACTCTTTGTTAAGTCCGTCCACTTGTGGTTTTTCTGTTGTAGCAGCATCAGGAAACTGAGATGGTGATGCTGAAAATGTGAGACTGCACACGTTCTTTGTTTAAATTCTGTAAGCTCAAGAAAGTCGTCTGCACACAGGAAGACCTTCAGCAAGGTGGGTTGGCACGGCGGCTGCATCAATGGGTTCAAGCCTAGGAACAATGGCGACGACTCATGGCGATGCTCTTGAGGATGGTGCAGGATCCGGCGGCGCTTCATTCGGTTGTACGCAGGGTCGCCACGAGTCGCAGCGGATTCAACAGCACCTAGCACTAACGCTAATACGTGGTAGCTTTTAAAATATCTCCATCTGGGCTGAGCCTAGGTGGTGTAGTGGTTGTGCGCGAGACTGCGGCCCACTGGGACGGAGGTTCAATTCCAGCAGTGGGGCTGGGCCTCCTACTCCCACCACCGGAGAGCAGTGATCTCCCCCCCCCCCCCCCCCCAAAAAAAAAGAAATCCATCTTTCCCTTGGTTGTTGGTATGTGGAAATAAATTAGATTTATATTAAAATTTGAATATAAAAAGGAAAGAAAAACTACACATTTTCTTTTTTATACTTTTTTTTTTTTTGTGGGCATCACTGCCTCTGGTGGTTGTGGGAGCTACCCATCGCTGCTCCTGAGAGCCGCTACTGGATTTGAACTGCCAAGCCCGCAGGCTGCAGTCCCGCACTCAACCACTAATGCCACCGGGGTTCAGCCCTAAAAGCTATACATTTTAATCATCTTCTTAATTTCCCCTTCTTTGATATTCTGATCATCAAACAAAAAGTAAATGATCTCCTTTTTTTTTTTTTTTGATCTCCGTTTTTAGTCAGCACTTTCACAGAGTTTGATTTTGAGGAAGGGCTAGCTTCTCAATGTGTGCTAATTCTAACAGCTAAGAGTTCCAGAAAAGCAATCAATCTTTTATGTCTCCCTAATCCCTTCTGAACCCAGTAAAGTGCTGAAGATATAGGTGAGCCATTCAGTAAGTATTATTCCTTGTTAATACAAAGCGTGTGGTAAAATGCACAGAATGAAAAATAAATGGAATACTTAAATGGCAAAGGAGCATAGCCAGACCATATTTAAATTTTTTAATTGATTAAAAATTTAAAAACAAAGCAACTTAAAAAATAAAATCAATGCACTAGTATTTCATAGTGATCAAATAGCTGTCTTTCGTATTTCTGCAACAAACAATAGTAAGAATAATAACAACCATAAAATTCTATTAGTGAAATTATACATGTCTATATTAGTAATATTTTAATGGTAGTATTATTAGAGACTACACACACACAAATATTACCATCTACTCAATTGTAATTCATAGCAACTTTATAAGACAGTTTAAATTCACTAGCCTCTCAGAAACCATCTCATCAAACGATTCTTATTGCAACAAGCCCTGTCAGTTGCAGAAGCACAGGAGGTACTCAAGATGTATCAGTTGTTTTCCACATGACTTTTGCGCCCTCTGTGCACGGAAAAAAAAGGAACCGGGGAAGAGGCAGCGGCTACTCGTTGACTGCTAGCCACAAGGCTGCTCGTTCAAAGGTCCTAGCTACTATGTGTGGAGAAAGACGCAGCTGTGTGCTCCTTTCAAGATGTGCAGCCACAGAAATGCTCTGGAGTGGCACTACTATGTCCTATTGATCTGCTACAAATTGGAATCAGCAACAGTGGGCTTGGTTACTTTTGTAATTAAAGCCATTCAAATGTTGTATTAAAAGTTCCCACTGGGCTGAGCCCCGGTGGTGTAGTGGTTGTGCGCAGGACTGCAGCCCACTGGGACGGAGGTTCAATTCCAACAGTGGGGCTGGGCCTCCTACTCCCACCATCGGAGAGCAGTGATGCCCAAAAAAACAAACAAACAAACAAACAAAAAAACCAACAAAAGTTCCCACTTTGAGCTGAGTCCCGGTATCGTAGTGGTTGTGCGTGGGACTGCGGCCCACTGGGATGGAGGTTCAATTCCAGCTCCACAGGAGCAAAGGCTGGGCCTCCTACTCCCACCACCAGAGGGCAGTGATGCCTAAAAAAATAAATAAAATTTTAAAAAGTTCCCACTTGGAACATTTAATTCCACGTTGATTTGTCACCTTTCTGTCCAAAGTGCTGATCTCTGTGTTCCACTTTTCAGTTGGTGGCATGCTCTTCAGAGAACATCGTGTCTGAGCCTCACTAGTGTCTTATAGCAGGAACTCCTGAGATGCAGAGAGGTACGAAGGCCTGTCCAAGGACGAAGAGCTCAAGGTTAGACTTAGACGTCGTGTCCTCAGTCCATGCTCCACAATGTCTGGATCTTATTGCAACTCCTTTACTAGTTTCCATTAATGTTCCTTGCATTCATCATCTTCATGTGCTTGGCTTACGCAACAACTAGTCATTACTACCAATCTCTATTTATCTATCGAAGGGAGACAAGCATTTTAAAAAGTACAAAAGCAGCGACGTTTTGTTTTCCCCTGTGAAAACCAATAGGGTTTGATAGAAAGTTCTAAAGGGAAAGCATTGATTTAAGCTTAGTATTCTGATGCAGTTTGTGAATGTGTAACAAACTCTTCAAGCATCATCTCTAGCTAAATACTCGGACATTTTAAGGCTTTCCTTCTAGTCATTGCTGGAAGAACTTCTGTCCGAACCTAAACAACCTGCAGTACTAATTGTGTACACGACATAAAATGTTCTCAAGTTTGCTTTGGCCAATGGACTGAGCACAAGAAGCCTGGCTTATCTGTCCCAGATCTAAATAATAATTTGATGGTTCGCTCATTATGGGGAAGGAATGTGGTCATGTCAAACAGCGCAAGTACATCTACTGTGAAATTTCAGGGTTCCTATGAGCCCCTCCATGATTTGTTTATGATGTAGAGATGATTGACTCTGTCAGTTACTAATAAATGGTAAATAAAAAAGTAACCTGCGATATTAAAGTACTGCATTAGCTACATTGTGATTAAATTACAGTAACACCACCAGCTATAAACCTTTATAGAATCTTCTCAACCATGCAGTCATTCTCCTAACTATACTATTATGTAGAGCACAAATATTTCTTTGTGAGTCCAGAGCAATCCATCAGGGAAGCGTTTACTGCTGAAGCTAGATTGAGAGTAAATGCATCTTGGGTCGCTATGAATAAAAGCTCTAGCTTCTCATTACTTTATGACAAGACACAGAAATTCACTTTACTTTTCATTTAAGCTCTTCGGCTTCCGTTTATAGATGTATGCTTTCACGCTTTTATTCCCTTCTTGCTTCAGCCGTACGTAATAAATGATTATAAATTTTCACATTTGACCACCTCTCTGCTAGCCTCATGCTTAATGCACAAAGTTAGGAAGCTGCAGGTGAAATTTCACAAACACTTTTATTTATGATGTTGTCCTTGGTAACGGAAATTTCAATGTGCTGAAATGAAAAGTATGATTAAAGGGATACGACCGTCCTGACAAGGGTAGGAGAGGGCAGCCTTCTATTTCCTCCTGAAAATATATAATACTTTTTTGACATCAATTTCATAGAGAATAGACATGGGTTAGTCATGGGAAGGAAAAAAAAAAGACACAAGCATGTTTGTAACTTGAGGATTCTTGAGTTTCTCTTGTAACCGATATCAGAAGTACTTTTGCCGGAATGGATGAGCATCTGGTTTAAAACAACAACAACAGCAACAAAACAAACCCTTTTATCTCAATTAAAAATGCAAATGCAGAATATTTTATCTCAATTAAAATGTATATCTCAATATGAGCAGACATTAAGAGAAAATAGCCTTCGCAGGAAAGGAGTTTTTTTTTTTTTTTTTTCTCTTTTCTTCTGGGAAACAGCACAAGTAGGAAAGTACTGATTTTGCCTAACCCTTTAAAATATGTATCTATTTATATTAAGTGGAGACTTAAAATCTGTGTGGGGTTTAAGAGAGTGCAAGAGAGACGCAAGAAAACTGGGAAAAGTCAGAAAAGCCCGTGGAGAAGCATGGTCCTTTTGCTTTGTTTTGCTTTGTGTCTCAAACCAAAGCGCAAATCACTGCATCGAGTTGATTCGAACGCATTGGGGTGCTGGAGGACGGCGGAAGCGCCCTGCCGCGGGTCCAGACGGGGATGCCTGAAGGACAGAGTGGCTGCCAGGTTCCAGAGCCCCACCTGCCGTTTCCCAACCCAGGGCTTAGCCATCGCTCCACCGGGACGAACTTCACGCACCTCCGCTGGGCCTAGACCGCTCAGTCTTGGGCAGGAGGTGGCCAAGTCCTCCTTTTCTTACGGTCCAGGGGGCAACAAATGCATTGGTGAGAGTTGCCCCTGGAGAAAGCACTTCTGAAACACAATGCTGCCGCTCCAGGGCCAGCGGCGGTGCCTGGGAATTAGAACTGCACGAGACACCCGCGTTCACCCGCACGGCGCACTCTGGGCTCCCGCCCGTGAGGACAGTACAGAGTGGTAGCGCAGCGGTCACTTCAAGGGTCAGCTCAGAGGTCATGCCTCCAGCCTCGTCCTGCCACCGGGGGACGTGAGGGCGATTTCCTACTCACTCGAAGAAAACACCGCATCTTGATTCCAAAGCTCTGGAAATAAGATATCGGGGACATTTTCAAATGTTGATCCTCTTGGTTTTATATTTAAGGACGTAAAGAGGTGGGGGCGCTCCTCACTGAAAGGTGCCCTGGTGCTGAGGGGAGCCCCAGCTAACCAGGGGTGAGGGTAACCTCGGGGCGGCCCTCTCCGGGATTTCCCAGTTGTGAGCGCACCGTGCCAGGCCCAGGGCCACCTCCCCGCGATCGCACGGCACCGGAAACACCCACGTCGGAGCCCGCAGCCTGGCACGAGAGATAAGACCGGCACACAAAATAACTCAGAGTACGCGTCGGCGAATAATCAGAGCCATATGAGGAGAGGGGCCCATTCCATGAAATCATTCCCCACTGGAAGGGCATCTGGTGGGGACAGGGAGTTTGGGTGGTCTGGTCGTCTGTCTCAGGTCATGTGGCGGGCAGGGGGCAGTCAGTTTGGCAGAACAGAGGCCTCCCAGCGAAGGTCCAGAAGGGAGGGCTCTGCAGGATCCTCGGTGCCACAGAGGAGTGGCCTGAGGCAGGGGCAGGACAGCTGGGGGGCGCGGGGAGGGGGGTGGTGGGGGGATGCCCAGAGAGTGGGAAGGAACGAGTGAGCAGGAAATCAGACGGCCCACATGCACGTCATCGAGTCCCCGAAGAAAGCCTCTGGAAAGCTACCTCGCTGGTTTTCCATGAATAAAGAGAATTGGATTTTAAAGACCCGGGCAGAGGGCCGGCTGTCCCGCACATGTTGGTCATCCTTACACTTGAAGGGAAGCACTCCAGTGGTCCCTTGGAGACGTAGGCCCACAGCCTTTCTTTCCTCGGTGCAGCTTTCCCGCAGTCTCGCAGCTTTCTTCAATAACTGCGCTGGCAAATCCCCTGTGACAGCTTCCATTTGTAGCTCCGCGATTGCAGAACCCTGAAAAATATATTATGTCTCATGTCAGTTAGAAAAATAACACCACAAATTATAACCCAAACACAATTACCCAGTAATTATCATTTAGATGTCCATCTCAATCTTTTTCAGAGTTACTGTTACTTTATGAGCCAGACACTCTAGGCTCGCTGGGGGGGGGGGGGGGGGGGGGGGGGAGTATTTAAGTCTTTCTCCTGTGCCATGTGCTCCAGTAATAGCTGAAGTCTACCTTTCTGAGCCCTCCGCCAATGCCTTCATTGCAACGGCACTTTCAAATCCATCGGATATGTACAGCCTTAACTGTGACCAAGAGCGGCAAAGTAAACATGTGGTGCCAATTATGGAGAGAGCGGGGGGTGGGGGTGGAGGGGATGACCAAAGGTTACCAGCCTAAGAACAGAACTCACACTTTCTTTTAACTTGTTAATGTCTCTGACCCTTTTGTACCAAAAAAAAAAAATCACTTTAATCAACATTATATACATTTCATTGTGGCCTTCCCATTTAACAGCCTGTAAAAAATGTTTGGTTATCAATTACACACATCAAGTTGATATGCTGCAGGACCTGGGACCATTTACTCTGGCAATTAAATCTGAGAGGACTTGAGGAGACCCACATGGTTAGCACGCCCTCCCCTCTCCACCCCACTAAACCTCATTGAAGCGGCAAGAGAGGAGAAACCTTAATTAAACTTATCAGAGATGGGTGTTTTTTTTTAAGCCTCTGAATTGAAAAGCATGATGATATAGTGAGGTCCAAATCTAGGGCCTTCTCCCCTCCTACCCCCTGTATCATACACACACACACACATACACACACGTTAGGCGAACAAAATTGTTAGACATTTATACTTGATTTGCTCAGGGGTCTCATCCGAAGCCCAAACAGTCATCCAAGTCTAAATATGACTGCCGATGTCTCCAGTGTTGGTGTACGATACGGGTCAGTGCACGTAAGTGCTGCATCTGTAATTGTGACACGGAGGATGGTGTCATACAGGCCGCATCACTGCTTATATCCCTGTGATCTAATCTATGAGTGGATAGGATGTGCAGCCCAGAGTGATAAGAACAGGTTCTCAATTAAGGAGTCTTGAACTGGCATGACTCCTGGTCCAACTCAGGCTACTTTTAAAAATCTCCTTGAAAAAGAAAATGGCATCCTCTCCAGCAGAGTACACACAGCTATTGTAGGTGCTTTTCTGGGCCTGTCCGAGGATTACGATTGGTCAGACTCCAGAACAGATCAACATTTGGCTTCTTTTACTTCGTGGATTGTTTTTCTTGTAGTCCTTTCTTCCAGTCTCATGATCGATCTCAAGTAAGAGCACCCAGCCACTGGCTTTCAACGCAGATTCCCACCCACCCCCTGCCACACACACTTTATAAAAAAGTAATTGTAGTGAAAATATACACTCAAAAATCAAAGCAGATTTTAAAAGCCCATTTCCTCAGCATTCATTCATTCAACACATATTTATTGAGTGTCTACCATGGCCAAGGCATGATACTGGTGTGTGATTTATTAATAAAACTTTTTGGATACTCATATGCACAGTATGCTTCTGTTTGATTCATCATGGTAAGATATGGCACTGAACCCCAAAAGAATTCCTCTTAGAATTAGAAGCTAGAAAAACATAGCTTGTGATACTGGTTCTGAGCAGCAAGCCAATCTTCAATTTTGCAGACCATGGGAAGCGTGGGAGTGATTTTTATGTTTACAGCACAGGAAGGTAAAATTTTGACATGCCACAGTTCAGCCACTGCACAGAACATTAAGAATTTTTTGAGATGATCTGCGGCATGCTGCAGAGCATCTATTTTCACGGGTACATTTTGACTGCCTGGGGCATTGTTGTACCCATAAGGTATCTTCCTCCAACTTGCTGTCATAAGTAGCAGTGCATATAGCAAAGGAAGGAAAGAGAATGCATAGTAACATCTTTCTTAGTGTTATGTTTTAACATTTTAGCTCATTTGGTGTGGCCTGTGAAAGCACCTTTCCTCTGCGCGCTGATTTTGGAGGGAGTTTTCTCCATATTAAACTAACGAACGCACCGTTCTTTGTTGGAAGACTGTCGAGATGGATTGAGAATGTCATTTACCATCGAAGAGCCTGATTGTGTATCGTGTAAAGGTATCTGCACACATGAATCCATTTTCTATTAAATAGATGGTTTTAAAGACATCCTTATTCTTCCTGATGGTAGAGCTACTTGTTTGCGCTTTATCTTTTATTTTATTTTAATGTCAGCGTTGAGGAATCCTAACAGTCTCACCTAGTTAGAGTCCCCCAGCCATAGCCTAATGGTTTTCAAGTTATAGAATTATTTGGGAGAAACTAGCAGACAAATAAATTATCCTGTCTGCTGTTTAGTTTAACACTAATTATTTTTTTATGTCCTTCGTAGTTGAGAGTCCATAAAAGTTTAACTTCCAAGCAAGTGTAGCAAGCACATACTCATTGATTAGGTTTTATTACAAACAACCCTCCCTGGTTGTGTGCAAACAGACACTGACTACAAATGAACAGGGGATATTTTCTTTGGGTTAAAAAGAGCTAAAGGGGACACCATCCAGATTCGCTTTTAGAAACCTGAAGATAGGTGGCCCGAGACGCTAAGAGGCAAAGGAAGTTTCTCAGCCCCTTTTTTCCACTCCAGAGAGATAAACCATTTGCCTGAGTTATTACACGGCATTGATCTGCCTCCAACCTGAAGTTACCAAGGTTTTATAAGGCTGCAATAAAGCTTTCTTTGCATTAACCAACCGAGCACATAAACATTTTAATGAACTGTTTTTACATGGTTCATTGGGCAGCTACCAGGCTCCGATAATACAAATCACCACCCGCCACACCGAGCTTCCTCAGCATGGCTGTACTTTTTCAGTTTACCGAATGCAAATTGAATATCACAGCCACGGAGCTTCATCAAATACTTGACTGTGCGAGCACGGGGAATTCAGAACCCGGAATTCTGTGGTAAGTCTCCTCGGGAGGACGGGCTCTTCCACAATAGGAACCAAGATGCCCAACCCCAAGTGAAGGGTCTTGTCACTGTCCTTGAGATGACTGAGAAATAAGTCCCTCACAACCACTTGGTTCTGGGTTGCGATGGTTTCAGGCAATGAGTGACAATGTTAGGGCGAGGGGGGGAATCACTGAATTGCCGCGCCTCTGGGAAGAGATGGTGTCCCCAAACTGATATTTCTCTCAGTGACCTGGAGGCTTGAATGAATTATTGAACTCAAGACAATGCAGATCAAGTCTCCCTGGAATAATTAAATATCATTACTGGCAAAAAATCCACGTGCAGTCTAGTCAACGCATAGACCAAGACTGAATTATAAACGGTGTATTATGCATTCTGAGAGCTTTATGGCAGTGGATGTGTTTTTTAAGATGAAAGATTAGCCCAACACATCATTTAATAATGAATGCAAATTACAAATGAAGATTTAACAAACCATGCCACATTTTATGCCTTAACGTCCCTCCGGCCACGGGTGGGGCCAAATGAGGAATGACTGCAGGTTGCAGTGCCCTGCTGTCGGAGGCCCCAACAAAACAAGGTCTTCTCACCTCGACGTGGCCTTTCAAGGAAATTAATTTGTTAACACTTTAAAATGGAGTATAACCGATGACATAAAACATTTATAAGACAGTTTATGACCCAACCAACCATGTTCTAGTTCAATAATATTTATTAAAACATTTTATCTGGCTAATCATTTCTTGGCCAACATTTGAAAATGTTTGTTTGTTTTCATGTTGCGTCAAGAACTTAAATGGGTCTAATGGTACCATAAAGGTGATATATTGTGCTCATATCCTGAGTATTAAAAATATAATGAATTTGCTATTTATGAGCCATTAAGTTTTACCTCAACCTCCCAGAATAAATTTTATATCATTACAGACCTATGAATACACCCTCTCTATTTTCCTGTCTGTCCACCTTCCCTAAAATATATTCACAAGACAAATATATAGGATATAAAGATAAGTTAGAAATACATTTTTTTTTGGCAGGGACGTTTGTCTTGAAGACAAGGTACAAAGCAGTTGTTTTATTTTAAACTCTCTTTGTGACTATAGTCTCTTAGACTCTTGGAATGAGCCAGAACCTCTCTATATACGATAAGGCTTGGATCAGAACAATGTATTCACTGCTGGAGAAATCTTTGCTCTACTCTGGCTAAAACTTTGAAAGACTTCCTTCTGTTATTGATAAATCGAAGAACTCCAGACATCACCATACATGAACACTGCTTAATCCAGTGGCTCGGAGATCACAGCACAGAGAAAATTCTAATGCTGAAAATCTGCCTCGCTACCTAACCATAAGACACAGAAAACAGCCTCAAAATACAGTTATGGGAAAGCGCTAGACCACCTACTGGCTAGACTGTTATATAGTCGTGAAAAATACTGGCTTTGGAAAACGCTTCACTATATGCAGTACCGTGTGCATAAGTTAGAATGCTGAGAGACAGATGAGACTAAATGAAACCCCTGCCTTAGTAGGACTATGTCAAAGTGAGACAAAAGGCAAAGAAATGAAAATAAAGGCAACACAATTAAAAAGTACAAGTGCTCCCTATTTGTGGTCAGAGAGCATGTATGTGGTATATAGAATCATTCGAAGCAAAATATTTTTATAAAATTGACGTGAGTTTCGGTGAATTCTGCTCACACCTCAGAGTGTGAGTTTCTCCCGTCTGTCCCCAGGATTTGGAAATAGTTTGCATATGTGGGGTGCTGAACCTTGCTATTGTTCTGAGGGAAAGGCTTTGATAATTACGCTTATCTGTTTATATTTATCTGAGAACGAAAATGGGGAAACCCCTGTACTATAAAGACCCTATTCCTTTGGAGCGACATCCTTGTCAGAATAATCTTAATGGTCAGAGACCTTTTGGCAACTGGAGGGGAGGGGGTCATTTATGGGGATCCCTGGCAGTGCGGTGGTTAAACACTTGACTGCTAGCCAGAAGACCCGTGGTTTGAACTCCCCAGCAGCTCTGGAGGAGGGCAGAGCTGGGGTCCTGCAACAGGAAAGCATTCCTGTCTAGGAAATCTGAGGGGGCAGCTCTCCTGGCCCAATCAGGCCAGTCTGAGTCAGAATCGACGCGAGAGCACACTCCCACCACACCCCCACTCACTGTCCACTGCACTTCTTCTCTTCCCGCGCCCCTCCTTGCTGACCCCCCCGGGGTCCCCCTCCTCACTCCAGAGGGTTTCATTCCCTTAGCAAAGCTCAGGTTAAGGTGTTCTTCTCCCCGTGCCTCCAGTTGACACGATCTTTCTTTAAGAATTTTCTCAACAGATTCTGAAAGTTTCCTGGTAAACGAGGACAGGGGCGGGGGTGGGGGGGGGTGGGGTGCTAGAGAGAGGAAAGGAGCCAGGCAGTTGCCCAGTTATCCTCAAACAGGACACGCCAGATTTCGTGTGCTCATATGTAGAACAACTGTACTGTTTGGAGTGATTATTTTAAAGGCAGCAGAAACCTCGGGAGACCCTTATGAGAATTCAGAGAAATACTGCAGGCAAAGCATTCAGCACAAGATCCACGGCCTAGTAAGTGATCCTTAAGGAATAGCCTCCCTCGTCTGCATAATCACCACACCAGAGCAATGGTTTGACTTTGTTTCCCTGTAAAGTCAAAAGAGCTATCTCAGGCCCACTCCAAAATGCCAGAACTTTTCACTTGTTTTTTTCCCCCCCTGTCATCAATTTGACTCATTAAATCCTCAAACCACTATGGAAATAGAAAAACCTGTCCTTAAAAACAAGTAATGCGCAGGCTGTAACAACCACAGGCTGCAGCGTGGGCCCCTTTTCAGGGGGGTTGCTATAACTGATTAGTAAAGGCTAGATAACGCGCATCCTTTAATCAGAATGAAGTATCTCTTGTTACCCATTGAGAAGACCCACGTCTGGGCTCACTTCCGGCTTTGATCTGCAGCAGTGGGGAGAATATACCCATTCCCAAATGAGGAACCACGCAGATGTATCTGAATGCTTCTGACTCCTGGTCTTATTCCCCCGCTTCACTCAGCCCCCAGGCCTCTCTGAGCACCCCTTCTCGTGGGTACTCACCCCTGTACTTTTCATCCTGCCCTCAGTACATCTGAGGGGAGCAGACCAGGTTTGGCAAGAGAGAAACTTTTTTAAAGGGGGCGAGGAGAGAAGAAAAAGGGCGAGAAAAAGAAACTCTTGCCCCAGGGAATGCTTGTCATGTTTAAAGTCGGTGCAAGGCTTGGCAGAGGGAACGGATCTCTAGGAAAGCCTATCAGTTGAGGGCGTCCCAAGGGGATGGCGCGAAGCCAGGGGAAGTGGGGGCCTGCCCGGGCTGGGCCCAGTTTCTTGGCTGTCTATGAAGCCACCTGGAAAGCAGAAATGGGAACTGAATTCTGGAAGCTAATGGGCTCTCTTACCAGTTAACAAACCTCCTAAGAAATCAATGACTTGTACAAAAGTCTCTGAAAGACTCTCTGCAATTGTCTGGTTCCTTCCAGGCCCAGCTCCAGTCTGTCCCCCTGGGATAAAGCCTCAAGCTACTACGACGCTGTGAACAGCAAGCGTTTCCCACTTGTGCATTAACTCCGAAGCATGGGGACGTTTCGTAGCACCAAAGGCCGCAGCTGCATTCTCAAAGTCGCCAGCTCCCCATAAAAAGCCACATTCGATGTTCGTGCCCTTTGAAGAAATCTTTTCAGAGTGGGGGGCGGGAGGGGGCACAAATCATCGCACGGGATATTTAGGATTGGCCACGGAAAGGAGACCACGGGGTCACCTTTGGGACACGGTTCCGTTGACTCTCAGAGCCAGACGCTTC
>PVJH01030896.1:0-24295 GCA_004026705.1 Nesogale talazaci
CTTTACCTCCTGCGCTCTCTCTCCTCTCTCCCCCTCCCCTCCCCCTCCATAAGTGTACACTAACTAGAGCTCCTCAATAAGTAGTCAAATATGCCCATATTTTATTTAGTGTGATCAGCTAATTCTGGAACAAAAGGAATAAAACCTATGAATTATATTAAAGAGGTTTTAGAGAACAAGGATTTGCTTTCAGAAAGAGTTTATCTGACTCTTAGCTGAGAAGACAGCAACAGATGATGAACAGCTAATAATATTAGTGTTGTAATTAGAATTGCCTCAAACTCTTAACCTGTCTGTTGCCTCATTTCCCAGACCCATTCAGTGGAGAACAAGTTGCTTCCCCCCTTTTCCTCCTCTTTGTTCATGTGGCTGAGTTTGTAGAATATATTCTTTCTCAAATACATATTACTCAAATACATAATCATTTACTGTCCACCTATTGTGAGCCAGTGTGTAGGTAGATAGTACAGGATATATTCAAAGAGCAATATATCATGCTATATTCTGAGAAATTGACTCTAATTTACTTCTTTCGAAAGCCATATCTAATGGGAATAGTGATCTCTGTTTTTATAACTGGGGAAACTGAGGCTGAAGAGAGTGAAGTATTTGTTAAAAACCACCTAGCTTGTAAGTGACTGAGCAGAGATTCAAAATCAGTACGCATTTTGATTCCAACTGAAGTTGTTTTCAGTATGTCAGTGAGTGCTCCAAGGAAGAAGGGGGGGGGCAGGGAGAGGTAGAGGAAAGGTGAGGGCCATTAATATTCCTTTGGTAACTTACCCACCTTGGTTGAATTTTGGGGACTCAACGCATGGCCCTGTGCAACAGTGGGAGAAGACAGAAAATTTCAAAATGTGATTGAACAGGAAGTCAAGACATCACCAGATAACATTCATTAAAATGATGAGTAGCTGCCGTCCCAACAAAAGTGGAGCTCAGCAATGACGAAATTAAGCAGGTATTTCTTAGATGTCCTAATGAGGAATCACACAAAAGCAGGAAGGTCTGTACTCTTGGCTGACGTACACACAACGACCAACGCACCCAGGTTCCACAAGGAGCTTGGCAGGAAACAAGGGACAGCTGCTCTCTGGGCTAAAACAAACCACTGACAGTAAGTCGAGAATCGCCGGGGGTATCGTAAGTAACTCACTGGGCTGCGATAACCCAAGGTGAGCAGTTGGCACCTACCACCACCTGCTCCTCCTGAGGAGGCGAAAGCCATCTGCTCCCATGAAGACTTACAGTCTCAGAGTTCAAAAGGAGAGCTCTGGGCTGAGCCCCGGTGGCTTAGTGGTTGTGTGCGGGACTGCGGCCCATGGGGTTGGCGGTTCAAATCCAGCAGCACCTCTCCAGGAGCAAGGCTGGGCCTCCTACTCCCACCAGGGCAGTGATGCCAAAAAAAAAAGGAGAACTCTACTCCGTCCCTGAGAGTCCGAATCAGCTTGATGGGAGTCTGAATCAATTCCGACACATGGCAGTCCTGGGGAAGCAAACAGAACTACGCCATAGTAAATCTTTCCAGAACCAGGCAGTCACGTGTTTCCTCCATGCAGGGCCTAGTGAGCATGAAGCACCAAATACGCAGGCAGCAGCACAATGTAGCCATCACAAGGTGGCTCTGATCGGAAACAAGTAGACAGCAGTATTGCTGAGACAATACAATAGGCAGGGACTTAAAAATGGCTCAAATTCAACCCCATCACAGCGGACTCTCCCTGGATGCTCGATGAGGCAATTCTATTCACAAGGGAGAAGTTAGTTGTCATCAGCATGTGAGACTTCTCTTGCAAAGCCCAGAACAGACTCTGCGGAGCTGAGCCGAACTGAGCTGAAATGAAGTGTCTTTAATCTTATGCCAGTAGGACCCGAGAGGTCTAGAAGCAAAACAGTGCTGAACCCTTTTCACCATTTTTCACTGTCCTCCCTTTGCCTTTGCCTAAGCCTTGGCTTCAAGAAAAAGCAAGCTCAAAGGGTTCCCAACAGAGTAAGAGGAAAAGTAGCAAAGCTAACACAAAGAAGGGTAGTAACTCTAATGTCCCATTCTGATCTGTGACAAAGTATTTCTGTCTACCAATGCTCCGAAGGAGGGCCTAATCTGTACAGCCGAATCTGTAAGAAGCAAAGCAAAACTGTGTTCTTGCTGGAACGTTGGGCTCAAACGCAGCATGGAAAGCCTTGGCAAGCAGGATGTGAATAAGTCGTCATTGTTACCTGTCTCCTAGTTGGTTCTGACTTCTAGTCACCCACCGTACTACAGGATGAAACAGCGTGCTAGCCTCACGTCATTGGGGCCACAGTGTGAATCCATCTGGTGGAGGGGCTCCCTTTTCTCTCCGGCCCCTCTTCTTTGCCAAATGTTACATCCGTTTCAAGACTGGTCTCTCCTGAGAATATATCAAAACTCCAGCATCTAAGGAGTACTCTGGCTGTAACTTCTTCCAGGACAGGTGTGTCAGTTCTTTTGGCAGTCCGTGGTACTTTCAATATTCTTCCCCTCACTTTTCAACACATTAAAGAGGCGAGGCATCTTTACCTAATGTGGCATGTCATTTGATCTCTGCACTGTTACTTCCCTGGACATTGATTGTGGTGTGAGGTTGTCAGTATCTGACAGGGTTCTACTGATATATGTAAGATTTTAAGTGGCTAATTTCTCAAAAGTGGACAGCCTGTTCCTTCTTCATAGTCTATTTTAGTCTGGAAATTCTGCTGAGACTCATCCATCTTGGGTGACCTTGTTGGTCTGTGAAATAAGAGTGATAGAACTTCCAGGATCACAGCAGAACAAACAGGTGGCAAAGAGTAAAAGAGATAAAATATGAAGCACTTACCATCCAGCCCAGGGTCTATTTAGGTGGAATCCATTTTCTTCTTGGGTTCTAGAATGTCTTCTCTCATTTCTTGCAACCTAGTCAAATGTCAAGACCCCTCTGCTACCAGTGCTTGCTAATCTAGACATCTAAAAACTGTCTGCTTGATTTCCCCATTGCTAAATTCTGCAAGTTAGATTATTCCTGTTTGTTTATTTGGTTGGTTTGGTTGCCTATTTATCTTAGTCCATCCTGTATCTCTTTTTCAAACAGTCAGACATGATCTTTTCTTTACACCTTTAATTCCTTTTCTCCCTTCTCAGAGATCACTTTCTTCTGGGAGCTTTTCCAAACTCGCCTCTTTCTCCACCCTGCTGTGGCACAAAAGTGGGTTAGGTGCCTATTCTCTACTGCCTCTCTCCTTGAGCTTCCACCTGCCATGTCCCTTACCATGCCATGTTACTTTTGAGTGTACATGCATGTTTCTTCCCAAGAAATTAAGCCCTCAGGGACAGAAGATTATCTGATTCATCTATTTCCCTGAACCTTAGCCAAAAGCCACTGTGGTTCGTGATCTGGCACAGATCAGGCCCTAGGAAGTGTTTGCTGAATGAATCAATTTTGTTCATACCTGACTATCTCTTGTTCAGTGCAGTGTTATTCAAATCCAAACTAAACCTGTTGCCATTGAGTTGATTCCAACTCACAATGACATGGTAACCACAGCCCTCAAGTTGATTTTAGATTCCTAGAAACCTTATAAGTCAAAAAACTGCTTTCTGAGCTTTCTGAGGCCGGGACTCTTTCCAGGAGCAGACAGCCTCACCTTTATCCTGGGGAGGGACTCATAATGACCCTATCACCAGTGCCATAGAGCTAACCATGAGTCATAGTGATCCTGGAGAACAGAGGACAATGACCTCTGAGGGCTGCTCTGGCTGTCCTCTCTATCGACGTAGACGGATCCATCTTTCTTCCACAGAACAGCTGGCAAGTTTGAACCATCAAACTTTTGGTTAATAGCTGAGTACCGAACCATCATTCCAAGAGGGCTCCTCTTTGTTTTACATAGCCTTTAGAAAACATCTAGTAGTTCCTTTGTCTTAAAAGATATAACATGATCTCCAGATATTCATACACTCTAATTGGTCAGCCATTAGGTTTCCTTAGTCTTGTTTGACTCATGGTGACCCTATAGGACAGGGTAGAACTGCGCCTGTGGCTTCCTGAGACCGTAACCCATTACAGAAGTAGAAAGTCTCGCCTTTCTCTCCAGGAGAGCCTGGTGGGTTCAAACTGCTGAATTTGAGGTTAGCAGGTCATTACATAACCCACCTCATGCTCCTAGTGGCATTTAGGTAGGTTTGTGTGTGTGTGTGTGTGTGTGTGTATGTGCGCGTGTGCACGCGTGTGTGTTTTAAGGAATGCTTGTTCCATATCTCTTACTGTGAATTAAGATGCGTCTTTTAAAATAGCTTCTTTTTCTGTTCTTCATGATCAGACTACTAAAATATCTGTTCATTTTTAAATAACCCTCCACCATTTTCCATAGCACCACATACAACCAAACTCTTTGTTAGGAAGTGTATCCTGACTCATACAGACCCTATTATAAGACAAGGTAAGTGCCTGAGGCTCCCGTGGGTTTCTGAGGCTGTACGCACCTTGAAAGGAGTAGAAATCCCCATATTTATCCAAATGAGCAGTTGTGGGCTTCAAACCATTGACCTAAAGGTGAGTAGCCCAAGGTATAGCCCGATACACCACTGGAGTTCCACTGTTCCTTGCTAAGAGCTCAGATAATCTTCTGACTCCAATTTTATAACTTGTTCTAGCTGCCTCCTCACTTTGGGAAATACCCCTCCTGGTCTGTTTCACCTTCTAAAAGCTTTTTTCCACTTCGATGGCTCTAAAGACAGCTCTTCCCTTAAAAAATGTTCCTGACAAGGAGACCCACACTTCCTTATTTTTTGTCATCTCTCAGCTTCCGGTGGTAGTCTGCCGTTACTTTCTTAGACATGGTAATCTGGTTTCCTGAGACCTTTCTGAATTTGTTGGTCTGCCACTCAAAAATGTTTTTTGCATCACTGCCCTCTGGTGGGAGTAGGAGGCCCAGCCTTGGTCCTGGAGAGCTGCTGCTGGATTTGAACTACCAACCCAGTAGGCCAGAGTCCAGCACACAACCACTACACCACCCAGGCTCAGCTGTCTACCACCCACAGTTACCCAATCCCTGTGCATTGCCTTTATGCAGGGCCTCTTGTCCCTCTTAATGACTCTCTACCAGGCATGTCTAGGCATTGCTGGATGAAACCCTCTAAAGATAGGCTATAGCAACAGTCACTTACTGTCAACTGCTTTATCAGGCACATAATATGCCATTCAAAGATAAGTCCCCAAATTATACACTAATAGAAAAGACTGGACCTCAAATAGAGACAATAGTATTCAGGGCAGGACACAGTCAAGAGAAAGCATCTAACTAGGAAATGGGGGTCTAAGAGCAGAAATCAAAAGGACATTAAAAGTGCTAGTAAATTTAAGAGCAGAACTTACCATCCAAGTTTATCAAGTTTGAAATAAAGGTAAAGATCACCCTTCTTAGAAACAGAATGATAGACCATACTATTTGTATTTGGGACCATTTTAAAGAGGAACACACTTTAGACACCTGAACACAGAATCCTGGGAGCAGAGAGAAATTACCAGAGAGGGAGGCAAGGGACTTGAGTTGGAAGTCTTGGCCTTCTTACTAGAGGGCTGTGTATCTACAAACCACTCTATTTCCCAGTCTACCCAGAAAAACATTATGTGCCAATGTTGAGTAGTCTTAGAAGTTCTAACTAGTCTTAAGAGTTCTCCCCACCTCTTGGATTCTATAACACAGATGGGTTTGATCTGAAGAATTAGGATGTACCTCCATGTAGCGTCCTCTATCTCTCTCCCAGCTCACTAGTGCCCCACCCCAACATACTAAGAATCAGAGTCTGGGAAGGTCACTGGTTGTGTCCCATCTGTTGGCAGTATAGCCAGAAAGCCAAATCATCCTGTTACATGTGCTCTTGTTTATTCTTGAGTCTTTCCAGAGATCTGGGAGGCGGGAGAAGAATGAGAGAGGCCTCCTTGTGGGGTCAGTTTCAAGTATCATTGTCCCACTCCATATGGAGGAATTGGGCCCAAGCACAGCAAACAACTAGCATGTGGCAAAACCTGGGCTGTTTACCAACCAACATCTTCCAAAGGTCGAAATTAGAGACTTGGAATTTAAAGGAGAAGCAAATAAAATAAATTAAGCGAGCAGCTCTGAGCTGGTTGTTTCAGATGAGTAATCATGAGAAGCCCACATTGGGCCCTGCGTTTTGTCAACGTAGCCCAGCTGATCAACTCCGAAATCTTGATAGCTGCTCACTGTAGGGTTCACTTATTTGTTGAACACTGATGGATTTGGCAGAACTACACCTTGGGATAGAATAATAGCACCCATTTACTGAATCCATATGAAATTTGTGTTGTATGCACCCACTTGATATAAACTGTTGCTTTGATACATGAGGAAATTGAGGCATAGAGAGAGAAGATCTGATTTGATGAAAGTGACCCAACTGACAAATGGTGGAACTGGAATTGAACCACAAGACTATCTGGCACCCAAACCTATACACTCTTTCTTCACTGCACACTCCCTTCCAAAAGGCACCATAAAGAGTAGACCCTCTCCCTCACCCATCTTATTTAGGCATACCTTCCAGGGAAGAAGTCAAGAAAGGAAAGCATCTGGCAAATGGCCCAGGAAATATCTTCTCACACGACTGATCTGGCTATTGCTGGCAGGCGCTACCACCCAGTACCTGACCCTTGGTAATGTCTGGTCTCACTAGACCATATTACTCAAGCAAGTGGGCCATGTGTTTGACCATCGAGTCAAACAGAGTATCGGGTCTGGCAGAGTATTCAGAGAATACCTGTTACCTGGTTAAATGAATGAAGGTGTGAATGGATAGTGAATTCATTCATTATCAGTGTGTTGAGTCTAAAAACCAAGGGAAAAGTCAGTATTCATAGTGTCTCTTCTATTTCTTCCATTTACCATAACAGACAGAAGGTAGCTTTTGCAATCTTGGTCAATTACTGAGAAATAGAGTTGGTTCTTCATGCATCAAGAATAAAGCTGCAGGTAGGAACTGAAGTTGAGATATAGATGCAAGAGTGGGATGAAAGAACTTACTGAACAATAGGATGTTAGAGATCATGAGGAACATATTAGAGGTCTAAGGATACCTAACTTCAGAAATTACCTCCGACTCCTGGGGGTGATTTGGTGTATAAACAGAGAGTGTGGAAGTGATGTTTCTCCAGACCACACTCGACTGTGGGCACAAATGGGTCCCCATTTGCAGTAAACCCCTGTGATTTGCTGACTCATAACCATACCTGCTAATGCAGGCCTCCAGCCTTCCTCCAGCTCTCACTGTGATTCCTGGCAGTCTCCAAATGGCAGTGCACGTGACCTTACAAAGGATGTCATCTGCTTCCACATAATAGTTGACCAAGTTGCCACCCTCCTGTGAAGATCCCTGCTTCTTCAGCTTGAGAGTCCCTTGGACTGAGAACCCCAGTACCCTCTGGGGGAAATCTAATGGCCTTACTACCTAATTTAGGTCTCTAAGCACCTCACAGTCAGGGTCCTATGCTGTGTGACCTTGGGAGATATCTCAATACCTTGAACCAATGCTTTGAGGACCTCAAAGCAGAGATAGTATTACTTTTAGATTATTTGTGTTAAATAAATGAGAGAAGATGTTTAAGAAGGCCACGATGAGTAAAAGTAAAAGTATAATGACGGATTCAAAAAGTGCTGAGGTTGACTAAAGTTTACAACCTGCTCTGCTCCATGTGCTATGTGGCATATCAAATTAAATGCCATGTGAGGCAGGTACGATAATCCCTTTGGTTTTATAAGAATGCAATGATGCTGAAATCAGATAAAGGGATACACCCAGGATCTCAGACTTTGGAAGTGGCAGATATCAACTGGGAACAAGGTCCTCCAATTTACTGAAATGGTGTTTCTTGCAACTCAACACAATGCAGACCTCTTATACCTCAGACTCCTCTTCCTCAATATATATATAGATGGATGGAGACATTTTCCTCCTCTTCCTTTTGTGCCAGCATTGCCTCCGACTTGCTCACATTTTATTCACAGTCTCCAGAAGAGGCTCCTGGCAGTGCACCATAGGACAGCCTTTTCTGTGAAGGCAAAGCCCAGATCCCAGCAGCTCAGGGCCTGACCCAGCATCTTGGCCAGGAACAGTCAAGGGAGAGATCCTTTCACAATGGGGAAGTTGCCAACGGAGCACTCCTGCTGAGCCCGGGTTTCTGCCAAACAACCTCTCCTGCCCTTCTCGGAGACACAGATGTGAGCAAGAATCCTACACATCTGCAGAGAGGCTTCCAAAAGCTGTGACTTGGCCATAAAGAAGGAAAATGTGAACGTCAGTTCCAGAGGAATGTATGTTCCTAAGGGGCCAGCAAAGGAGGAAAGCAGATCCCCCAAACACTGGGAATGCAGAACCCAGCATCATCCAGTCTAACTCCCACCTCCCACGGGGAGGCTTGTCCAATTGCAGACGTGTGGACACCACTGGCTCCTCTGAGTTATCTACCAAGGATGCCTCAACTCTTGGAGCCCTGTCAGGCTTACGCTTGACCGAACCAGCAGTCCCTTGGCCTTAGATAATCAGCTAAAGCTTCTTATGTACAACTAAGCACCTTGCGGTTACATGACACATTCCAGTTAATTGGCCTAATAACCCATTTAGTGCATCTGTTCTGCTTCTGAGTTTGTTGCTTCACGCCTGAGGTCTGAAAGATTACAAACAACCATCCACAGCACAGCGTTTGGTGTTTGTGCTGCTGGAGCAACAGAGGAGAATCAGGAATAGGAGGATACGGAATCTGTGCCTCATTCCCTCCATGAACAGGTCAGACAACCTAGATGGTGCCTTGTTATCACGACTGAACATGATGATGACTGAGTCTACAGAATAATAGTGATCAAAGGAGGGAAGCAGGCAGGATTCCCAATTCTCATGGACTTCAGACTTCATGAAGACAGGGGGGAGAGTGGAACCCTTGAAACTTTTGCCCTGAGATTGTCTTTATATCTGAAAGATATCCCCTGAATGCTTCTTAAAACCAAACAACGGTTTCACTTAACTGATGAAAAAAAAAAGAAAGAAAAAGAAAAAGATCAGCCTTGATCACTACATTCTTTAAGAACTAGGTAGCTATACAGGATAAAATTGATAACAGCAGCTTAAAAGATTAGGTAGTAATCTTAAGGGACAGTTAATTTATGGTCAGGAGGAAGAGGAAATTAGGAAAAGAACAGTGTAAATGGTTGCACACCTCAAAGAATGTTATCAAGGTTGCTAAATTGTGCCTGTAGAAATTATTGAATGGAGATTATACATATATATATGAGAGAGATTTAATTTTATTGCGAATTTGGTGAAGGTATACAGAGTAGGTTATTTTTCTATTTAACAAACATGTGCATTTTGTTTCTGGTCATTGATTGACATCCTCACGAAGGAATAATGTGGGTTCCAATTCCTCCATGTGTTTTCCATATCCTTCCCTTTTTTCCTAACCTTTGGGAACTTTGTTCTCGGGGAAAACTGGTGTATATTTTTCTGGGTGTGTTCCCAACAACAGCAAAATAAATAAATAACATTTTCAAGAAGAAAACTGTAATTCACCAGTGCCTCTCTGAGCTCGCCTTACTCTTACTGAGAGGGCAATCCTCAAGCATTCAGTCCTGTGTGGCTGCACCACAGGACAAGCAGGATAATGGCCTGAGGCAGAAATGTGCTGGGGTCCAGGGGTCGGGCTTCAGACCAGCAAAAAGGATGAGGAGATAGAAAGCATCAGAAACAGTGCCATTGCCTTCAATCCTTGCAGGAATATTCCAGGGCAACAGAAGCAGAATGCAGAACACAGATCCATGGAGGGACACCAGAAGTAAGCAAATTGTTCAGTGTGAGAAGTGATTTAACCCATCAAAGCTGCCTCCATGAGGCAGCTCTATTGAGTGATGAATTCTGGCCCTGCTGCTGGGAAGACACCAGACCAGCTTATTGGGTAGTGGGGCAGCCATAGGGGGCTCCTGTATACAACAGGGATGCGGACACCAAATGAAAGGTCAAGTCTTTTTGTTCTAACCTATCACCTTAATGTTATATAGGACCGGGCAGAACACAAGAGGTAAATTCTGGTCTCAGAGACTCTTGGGATTTGCATTTCCTAGACAATGCAGAAAAACATGTATTAAGAGTATGTATAGGTGTACAAGATGTGAAAAAAATGTGATTATCTGCAGAGCCTAATCTCTTATCTCCCCATCCTTGCTGATTGAATATTGCAAAAAATATTCTCATTCGTATTTGCAATGGTATGTTTCTAAGCAATCATCATTCTGAATACTGATTCTAGCCAAGAGATGACCTGAATATTGAATAGAATAAAAATGTATATATCAGATTACTTATTCAAATGCCTATCTGGCAGTTTGGATAGAATTAAGCAAGAGACCAATCTGGCTTTTGTTTTATGCATGGGATGTCAAAGCTAAACAGCCCTTAGAGAATATTTTTTCACTCTTTTTCTGTGTAGAGACTTACCATCCCTTCATGCTCAAGACAAGGAATTAGACTGAGAGAGGTGAATACATAGCAAGAAAATGGGAGACATGGGACCAGTAGCTACCATTTAGGAGCCAGGCAAGATAACATTGTCCCACTGGACAGAGTAAGCCTGTGTTTTATTGAGCTGTGCAGAGTCAGGAGGGTTAGCACCAGAATTTGCATGACACTTTGGCCTATGCCTTTTGTTATTTCTTCTTTAGGCCCCTAGATATAGCCCCCAGGACGTACATTCCTCCATCCATTGCTTGACCTGCAGGCTCTCAGCCATACATCTCAGCCATAAGGTCTTAGGAAAAAAGTACTGATATTATTGCTGATCTACAGTTTATGATATTCAAATGAGGGTGAGAAGCTGCAATTTCGGTCCTCCCCAAACAAAGAACTTTACGTAACCTGGGTAGTCTAGAGAAACAAATTCATAAGCACTCATGTATATAAGGGAAAGGTCTATATACAAGAGGGATAGAACACTGAGAAAGTATCCTAACCCAATCCAGTCCAAACCCACAAGTCTGATATTAGCCCATATGTCTGATACCAGTCAATAAAGTCTTCTTCAGATTCACGAGGCACATGCAATGACGCCAGGACAATCACTGGCCAGTGGGTGCAGAGTCTTGTGTATCCGTGGTGATAGATAGCATCTCAGTGCTGGCAGGGGTCTTTCTGTAGCTTCACAAGCATCTCAGCACTGGCAGGAGTCTATGTAGCTTTTCCGGCTTCAGAGGTCTGGCTTAATCAGGGTAAGCTGGCTGAGCCCCGGTGGCGTAGTGGTTGTGCGTGGGACTGCGGCGCACTGGGATGGAGGTTCAATTCCCACTAACAGGAGCAAAGGCTGGGCCTCCTACTCCCACCACCAGGGCAGTGATGTCTAAAAAAAAAAAAAAATCAGGGTAAGCCTATGTGACTTCTCCTCCAACTCCTCCAGTTTCCAGAACTCAGTGTCTATCAATAAATTGCCGTGTTGTCTAGTCAGTAGACTGTCTCCAAGAGACTGAGTTCTAAGTCTCTCATCTCCAAGGGAAAAATACTGCAAGATTTCCCAGAATTCTCAGGAGAAAGTCGTGCCCACACAGGGGTCTCATTGACTATCTCCATATTGACAGGCTAACCTACATCCCTATACTCTTAATCAAATTGGCACCAGAGTACATGACTGCCACATCAGGCAAGAGAATTTTGAAATTATGTGGTGCAAAGAATGATTCAGGAGCTGAGCCCTGGTGGCGTCGTGGTTGTGCATGGGACTGCGGCCCACTGGGATGGAGGTTCAATTCCAGCTCCCAGGAGCAAAGGCTGGGCCTCCCACTCCCACCACCTGAGGGCAGTGATGCCAAAAAAAAAAAAAGAATGATTCAGTATAGCCCTTCTAGCCATAGTCTTTGGAACCTTCACAGGGTGACTGATTGAAAACATGTACATAAAAATAAGCGTGGAGATGGAGGGGACTGGGCAGGTTTGCCATTCCACAGGGTTTAAAATGAGGTATCTCAGAAGCGGGAACAGGAAACCTGGAAGTTTCAAGGATGAAGAGCCAGGAGAGGGGTGTATCCTGCAACCTCAAGGTTGCCGTCTTGGACCTCTTTGATTGAGGAGACAGAGGACTGTGACACCAGAGAAGGCAGGCAAAGTCATGCAGAAGCAGTGAGGAAGGGGCAGAGACGCAGCCACAACCAAGGCAGTGGAACCAGGGCCACAAGACAGAGCAGAACAGTGGGTGCCCTCCCATGGAACAAATAAAGGCGAGCGCCTCTGGGCAAGAGTCTCAGTTGCCGAGAGCTGGGAGCATAAGGATTGGAACTTCTAAGAGATACTTGCTGTCGCCACACTTTCCAGGGAAGACATTTTAGGTTTGAGTGGTCCCAGTTGTATTAGGAGGATGAAGGGATATGATGCTTGTACAGCATCCATCTGGCACAGTTAACTCCTTAGGAACATTAATTCTAAAAGTCTCTTCTCTGTCAGACTCTCAGAGATCATCCAAAGTTTCCAATGTGCCAGATCCTATGCTGGGTCGAAGAAGAGAGGCGTGATTGAGATACAATCTCTGGCCTCCAGAAGCCCAGTCTGGTGGAAGTGCAAGCAAAAACATAAGGCATTCTAATGGGAGATATTGTATATGTAAGAGAAGTAGCTCTAGGTATGAGGCAGGAGGACAGGACAGTAATCTAATTTCAGAGTTCTAAGAAAGCTCTGATGAACAAAGAATGCCTGAAAGGCAACTGGAAGTTTGAGAAAGTGTTATCCAGGCAAAGGATGGTGAGAAATGCATTCCAGGAGAGGGGGCAGCTTCAGCAGAAGCGTGAAACAGCATAGCGTGTGTAGTTAAGTGGGATATTAGAAAAGTCTGAAGGGCGGATGGAGCTTTGCCACATATGGTGGCCGAGGAACCTGGCCTTCATGCTGAAAATGATGGATACCATGAAGGGCTTTAAGCAGATTTGTGCTTTAAGTAGATCACTCCAAGTGAAGAGGGCCAGCTGGAGACAGGAGACAATCATGACATGTTATATATAGTTCCATTTCCTTGGGTCAAAAGTTAGTCCTACTTTGATAGCATTAATCAGAACGGATTCAGAAATAGGGCGAAGTGGTCATTTGGGATCTAAATCAAGATAGGACATCTTAGCATGTGTTCTTCTACTCTACTCAGTAAAGAATTTCTATTCTCTGCAGAATGGCCTTTAAGGTGCCTTTCAGCTTTCACACATCAAAGCTCAATAACTGTCTCTCTTCTTAGTGTGTGAAATGGATGTTTACATAAATGACATCCTCCTCACCCTCACCCTCCTCTTCTTCCTCCCCAAGAAGACATATGCTTTGGGATCTGTTCTCTTTGCATCACAGTGGACTGCCCTGAAAATGGAAGTGATTTCACCCGTTCTGCTGGAAGAGCTTCTTATTTGTTGGATGATCAAATTGTGGCAGGCTCTTACTCGGCTGAGAGCCAACCTGTGGCTAGAATTCGGGCTCATTGTGTAGCTAATGTTAGGACCCAGTCTGTGACTAAGATTGCAGCTTAGTCTAGGGCTATGGAGCTGAGAAAATTGTCCAACTGAGGTCTTTGGAATCAGGCCTTTAGACTGATTATCACAGTGTCTGTTCCACTTAACTGACCTGCCAAACTGTGCTGAAGGGTTTTGGGCACACGAGCATGGATCCTTGAGTACTATTCTGGGTCCTGGCTGTGCCAAACTGTGTGTACTTAGAAGCTGGATTCTCACCACCTCCAGGGTTTCCCTTCAACAGGCACATATCCATTGTATTAGAGTGGCATGTTTCATGACTACAAGCTCCTTAAAGGTGCACAGTCACTCTTTAAAGACTCATCAGTTTTTCAGAAGTTCATTATTCCTGCCCATTTTAATCGAGACATTTCCTTTCTAGGCACTGTGCATGATGCTGGAGATAATGGAAAGAAATAAAGCAGACACAACCTCTGCCTTCATACAACTTATAGTCCATCAAGGAATAAGAAATTTGATGCTATGATAAGAGAGGAAGTTTATAAGGTGCTCACAAAACCCAGAACAAAGACTCATGTTTTCCATATTGATGCCTGAACATTAAGTAGAAATTATGAAGGTAGGGGTGGTGGAGATCAGAGTCAGGGGGCTAGTGTTATAAGTAGGGGAAACAGCAAGTATAAAGATCTGGAAATAAAAAAGAAAGCAATTGGATAGTTTGATCTTTGTGATTGAATGATCCTATTTCTTGGACTATGGTGGTGGTGGTGGTCACACAAACCAGCACACTGGATAAAACTTCATAGAAATAAGTATATACAAATGAGTGAATATAGCACTAGTAGAAATCCGAGTAAGGTCAATAGATTGTATCAATGTCACTTTTCTGGTCATATTCTACTATTGTTATACAAGTTGTAACCATTAGGGAAAACTTGTTGGAGGGTTTATGAATATCTCTGGACTATTTGTGGCAACTACATGTGAATCTACAACTGTTTCAAAATAAAAAGCAAAGAAGAAGAGAAAGAGCAAAGAGGGGAATTAGGAAGAAGGGAACGAGACGGCGAGAAATGGCAGGCAGGAGGGGCAGAAGGGAAGCAAGATGAAGAAGACAATATCAGTTAAGCTGAAGAAGAGAGGGAAGGAGTTTGCAGCATGAGTTAAGCCCAAAGTATTGATATGGAGAGACCACATAAAGTTTAAATCATGTGTATTGTAAGAAAAATGGGAAGGCTTTGAAAAGTCTTATGCAGGAGTGACCTGATCAGATTTGCTTCTGGGAAAGAACACTCTGATGTTTAGAATAAACTGAGGTTAACATGTGTGGCTACAAACCCGAATATTGTAGATTAAATCTATCCAGAGGTACTTTAGAAGAAAAGCCTTCCAAAGAATAAGCCACAGAAAACCTTACAGAGTCCTCTTCTGACATACAGGAAGAAGCCATGAGTCAGAGTTGACTCAATACCAACTTTGTGCAGATACGGGGCAGAGGAAAGACATAGAAATTGAAATAGGATGTGACGGGGGGGAAGGAGAGGAGTGTATTTGAGAGATATTTATGAGGAAGGAAGAATTAATAGGAGATGGTGAGTGAAAAATGAGGAGCTAGTATCTCTCAGGTTTCTGACTAGATGATGTTCTTTTACTAAAGTAAGAAGTGTTGGAGAAGCACAGTTAAAAAGACAGATTTGAAGTGATGGACTCTGAATGCTTCTGATTCCAAACATTACAACATTGACAAGAGGTATGTGCCCATCTTTATCTGGAACTCAGGAAAGAAGTCTGCCCTAGGTTTACAGACTATGCAGATCAGGATGTGCAGAATGAAAAGGCAAGAGGACACAGGAACACCAACATCTAACATGTGATAGAGGAAAGGAAGTTTACCAGAGAGACAGAATTATTATTAAAGGCATAGAAAGAACGGCAAGACTACTGTCATGAAGACAAAGGAACCTTTTATTTATTTATTTTTAGAAAAAGGAAAAGACAGCGTGAGTATGTCAGAGACCGGAAGAAGTGGTGTCCTGAAATTCACCAGGCCATTGGTGATCTGGAGAGAGGATCTGTGGACACACATTGTAGCAGTGTTGAGAGGTGAATAAGAAATGACCAAGTACTGCTAACTACTGTGGACAGTGCTTTATTTCAACAAGTTGTGTTTATGGCTAGGAGGAAAGAAGGATGTAAGGAAGGGAGGAGCAAGAGTGAACCGAGTTTCTATGGTGCTAATGATGACGGTTGTTTGTTCAGACTGGAAAGCCTGGAGCACATGTCAGCGCACATAAATAGGGCCCTTCAAAAGAGGAGCAGTTGAATGTCCACCGAAGAGCATGAGGTCCATGTTCAGCAAATACCGGTGCTTTCTGGAGCAAATGATGAAGGAAGGCTATTCATAAGGATTTTTGTAGTCTCTATTTATAGACTGCCTCTTTCTGGACCATCTGAACCATCAAGAACTGCAAACCCCTCTGAGAAAGCTCAATTTCAGACCCAGCCAGTGTGCTTTCTCTTTGAAGGGCCTATGTAGCTGGATCAACCCCCTTCAACAGCAACACCTCATGCTGGCTCCCAGCATGCAGATGTATTACCAAGTAGCAGGAAACAAAGAACTTTCCTTTGAGGGTTCTTGTTTTATTAACCCCGATATGTCTAGCTACTCTTAGAAAATAGCCATGGCTAGATAGTAGGCATCACTGTGAGTAAAGCTGTCATATCTACCTTGAAAGGACAATGTGACCGAGTGAGTAATTTAGGTGTCTTGGAAATGTGTGCTTAGAGACAATAATCTCATTGCCTTTAATCTAATATAAACATTTTCAGCTCTTGGGAATTGTTGCTAGGATGGACAGAGGAGCTCGGTGGCATAGTGTTCCTGAGTTGTCTGCAATTCACAAGGCCAGTGGTGAGAAACCACAGAGCCCTCCAAAGGAGCAAGACCAGACTTTCACTCCCATAAAGAGGTATAGTCTTAGAAACTCACAGAGAAATTCCTACTCTTTCTGATTGGGTAGTGATAAGCTGGCCTAGACTGGATGAGAATGAGTGAAGACCTGAACCAAGAGCTTCACTTTTGTACTTAATGGGTGGGCAGCACCTCATGGAATTGTTGTAAAGAATAGATTAAGAGACCATAAATAAAATATCCAGGCAGATGTTGGATTTTTTAAAAAATAGTTTCATTGGCATATACTGCACATGTCAGACCATTTGATCACTCAATCACATTAAGATTTGTATATGCACCACCACAATCAATTGCAGAACATTTGCTTCTTGTACTCATTGTCGCTCGCTTCCTATTTCCCGCATGCTCCTCTCCAGTTACAATCACTATCAACGTACCTATACTGGATCTCATATACAGAAAATCACACAAAACAAAACACAGTCATACAGAATACTATGAAAACAAACCCAAACCCCCAACAATAACTAGACAAACCACAGAATAACCTCAAACAGAAAACAAAAAATAAATAAATAAAAATAAAAACATTGATTAGACCTTCAATTTTTTTCCCTGTATAGCAGAATTCAAAATTGTCTTTCTCTAAATCAGCATACAAGTTTTAAATTCAGGTCCAAAAGACTGGAGCTGGAGAAAAAAGAAAAAAGGGTCTCACCTGATACAGATGAACTCAGGATAACGCCATCCTTCCCTTGGCCAAATTTTGTGTACTTCTGTTTTAAGAGCCCTGCCATCAGAATGCTTCAAATGTAATATGTGAAGTGAAAACCCAGACTAAGTAACAGATTAAGAGTAGAAGAGAATTCCCAAGAGAGATATTATTCATGTTATTTTCAAAAAAAGAATCCCTTGCTTTATCACAAAGTTTCTTTAAATACGTGTTCCCCTGGTGCAATTAAGTATTTGTTTACAGATCATTAATTATCTGGCAGAGAGGCTTGGCTGGAAGGAATATGGCCGAGAGACACAGCTGGAGAATTAGAAGCTTGTGCCAAGCAAGATTCTGTTAAAACCCGAGACAGTAAAGTTCCGAATTGATTGTGTAAATCAAGGATAAAATGGAATGCATCTCCAAAAGTCCAATCTGCAGGTATTTTAAGATTTCTAGTTAGAATGAAGGGGCAGGTGGTGGATAATTTACTCTGTCTGGGAAGCAAGAGAAGAGCTGGAAAGAGGGGACCGTGAAATAAGAAGTGAGTTCAATTTGGGGCATGGTGACTAGGAGGTGCTTGTGGGACATTGAGGTAGAGAGAGAACTGCAGAAGGCCGGCGAATATTATCATTATGTTCCAGCAGTCCACTCTCCAGACTGAGTGGCATGTCCCCTCCCTACCCGACCTTACCTGCCAGGTTCCTAGTCTCCTTTAGGTGTCCATCTCAACTAGTCTCTCTGAAAGCCTTCTCTGCCTACCTCGCTGCCAGCACTAGCTGTCCTTTTCACAGACTCATGGCCTCCACCAATACACACTTCCACTTGCACTGAGGCTCACATTATGTCTTGCTTTCATGAATTAATGAAGCTGTCGTCCTTTGATCAAGATCACAGACTCAACTTCAGGGAACTCAGTAAATATTACTCCTCTCCTGTTTTAATCTGTTCACCTGTATATCTTCCCATGGAAAACTAGCCTGAAGGCTGGTGCTTGGTTGCCTCATCCCAATCTCAATCTGACTAAGAGTACAAAGCCTGATAGAGAGAAGGTGGCCCAGGAAAGGATTTTTGAATGACTGACCACAAACCTCTGCATGTAAAATTCTGCCATGATTCTTTTAGGTTCATCTTTCTATTCTATTAACCCTTATGAATTCTCTCCATGACAATCATTACTCTCTGGCATAGCCTTTCCTCTGCTTAATGCCAGAGATAAGGGTATGTACAAAAAACAGTTATAACCCTGTGGATAGTGCTTTTCTAGGTCCTCTATGGAGAAATCTAGTCGGTGTTCTTGCCATGACCTAGCAGAACAGTGAGATGAAAGAGAAAGGAAAGAGAAAGCTGAGATTCATTTTGTTTAACTTGGGGCCAGTTCACAGCCCCCATCGCCAAGTATAAGTGTGGTGATTCCACTTCCTGCTTCGCTTTTAGTATCTTGAAAATGTACAGACCTTACGTGAACATTTTCTGGCAGACTCTTTCCATCCTTGATAAACACCGAGCGTCTCAAGTGGAAAAATATACCTTGCTGTTTGTGTGATCCAGGTCTGTTTTCACCGAGGAGTGGCAAAGGTCAGAGGGAGAGAAAGTTCAAGAGATTTCATCCTTTCTTAGCAAGATAATAGAGGTGACTGGGGAAACAATGTTTTTCTGGCCAAGAGTCCTTGTCCCAGCTGTCACCTGAGCTGTGAGTCTGGCTGCTAGAGGACCACAGCGTCCTTTTCTAGTGACTTGTCATTTTTGATAGCTGTTTGCCTATTTAAACAGAGAACTTAGAGCTGCAAGCTTAATAGTTGGGTCCCCCTTTCCAATCTTTTGGGAGCCATCTTTGTCTTTTATACCCTAAGGAACCAGGGGACAGGATTATGGTTTCACACCCAGTTCCTCTGATTTCATCCAAACCCTCATAGAAAAACTACCAGCTCTATCAGTTAGCGGCAAGAGTGAAACAACCTCGCATAGTTTGTACGGAGCTGGTGCTGGGGATTAACATACCTGTTGAATGGCAAGCAAAGTCGGTGGCTAACTGCTTATGCTGTCATGTTTCTCCTGACTCCCTCATGAGCCAGGCCTACTTCTGAGTCCTGCGTGTGATTGAATCCAGTGTCGCACCTTCCATTGCTCAATTCTGTAAAAGAGAGACAAGCGCTATCGTTTCCCAGAGTTGTCATGAAGAAGGCACAGAAAGCACCTGGAATTATCAAGAAAAGCATACGGACCTTGAAGAGTCTTTTGCTTTGCCTCAGCCTCTCTTTTATAGATCATCTTATTTACTCCCTTCAACAACAACCCTAAAAACAGCAGTCATTTTCCTATTTTATAGGAGAAACTGAGTCGACCTTTGTGTTTTCCAAAGTGGGCATCATTGCCTCCCGGGGCGCTGGAATGAGCCAGTGGAGCTGTGAAAGCAGATGCCTACATTTTATCCTGGACTAGGAGTACAAATGTTTTTAATTGTCTTGGGTGTGGGGCTGAGTAACTTTTTTTTTTTCCTGAAAAGAGGCACAAAGCCAAGGAAGTTTGAGCTTTTCCACTTTATTTCAAATACTAAGTAGATACTTTGAAACTTAATAAGCCTTCAATAAATCAAAGAAGGAGAAAGAAAGTCTTGGGGGAGTTAAGAATCTTGCCCACAATTTCAGTGTGTCTCAGATAATTTAGACCATAAGGCAGGGCAGCGCAGAAAAAGTCATACATGGAGACTAGAGGAGAACCCAGAAATGGAAACCAAAAAGTAAAATGCAGTTCATTAAAAAAAAATAATAACTGAGACCAGTGTCTCACCATTATGAAGGCATCGTTTAATAACCCTGATCAATGTGACTTTAAAATACTCAGTAAATAAAAACTTCAAACTCAGCTCAAGTCCCCACATGTCCTGAGAGGAGTGAGGCACTGCGCGTGATGCATATCACTTCTGCCCATCACTGCCTTCTAAGCGATGCCTGTGGCCACTGGTAAGCCCAAGTCAGAGATTTGCCTGTGTGATGGAGTAACTGAAACCAAATCCAAGCCCTAAACCTGTGTCCTTTTCACATCATCTTGTCTCATAGTTTCTTTCTGTGCCCTGCTATCTCTCCAGGGTGGGTCCCAGAGGCAGAAGCGGGACTCAGTCCTTGCATAACATTCAATGGATGTACTATTGGAAAAGAACACGTTAGCAGGGTAGGGTGTTAGAGTCCTGGTTACTTATCTACTCTGCCTATCAGTTGACCTAAACTTTTCCCTAGCTGCCTCATGAAGAGTCCCGCATCCCCTCTGTGTGTTTCTTCTGACTAGCTATGCTTTAGAGGAACATAACAATAATAATAGTAATAATAATAATGCTTCATCTTTAACTAATATCGCCTTTTCTATATTACTTCACATTTATTCTTTATGATAATAAAGTTATAACTCATTCTAAAGAAAGGTTTTGATTTTCTAAATCCCAGCACAACTACAAGAATATATTTTTACAAAAGGACCACCAAAAGAAAATGTGCTGTGTATCAGTTTTCAAACATAGATAGAAAGGACTTGTTTTTTCTGAACCAAGATAAAAGGTGACCTTGTTGGGCTACTAAATAAAGTGGTTTTGAGGCAAATACAAAGCTTTTTTTACACTGTAACGGAATCAAGTGCACTCCTTTCAGGAAGAAAATATCAATGACTTCCAGGCAGCATAGTCACTGCCATCAACCGACAGGGTGGAGGTGCCCTGTGAATTTCTGAGATGGTAACAACTGTTCACAGGCATAGAGAACCTTCTCTTCTCCTGCAGGAAGTATGTTAGAGGATCCAAATCTTGTTACTTGCCAGAGTGGACTGAGCATCCCTGTGGAATCTGTCTGTGACCCTGTGGGGATGGGGAGCTCTAGAAGATATCCCTCACTGAGATAGTCAGGTGTAACCACATCGGTGAGGCAAGCTCAGGCTTTGCAGTCAGTTGGCTTGAGTAACAGATTCACGTGGGTACTTGAGTAAGTTACCTAACATCCCTATGCCTCAGTTTTCTTAACTTTAAAATGAAGTTAGCAGTAATAACACCTAACTCTCAGGGCATATGAGATATATAGATAAAGTCTGACAAGTGATAAACACGCCACCAAAGTTCATGGTGATTAATCTTACTTTTATTTTCCAATCCGTAGCAAATCAGAAATAGCTCTCTCTCCATTTCTCCATCATCCCAAGGGCAGTTGTTGTTTTCCATCTATACAATGTCTTCTCATAAGACTGTCAGGATCAAGAGATTCCTAGCCAAGAAACAAAGGCAAAATCAGCCATTCTCTAATGGGTTAGCATGAAAACAGGCAATAAGATCAGATACAACTCTAAGAGAAATCATTGGAGAAGAACCAAGCTGGGTTTGTAAGGAGTCCCCCATGTGGTGGTACATGTCCAGTATTTACCCTGACTCATGGGCAGTCTGTCATGCTGAGTTTAAGACTGCCGCCCTTTGATCAATTGAACTCGTATTGGCAAATATCTAGTTTCTTCCTTGGTGTTTATGCTTCCAGTTGAGTGGTTAACAATTAATAACGCAAGGCTATTGATTTGGTGGGACAAAGAAACAAAAGCCTCTCTGGTGCAGGAAGGCTTAATCATTCTCAGTGAAATAGTTGACTTTAACCCTTTTGCCCTCTTTTCTAGCTCGGAGAAATTACCTTGCAAACCATGTAGTAATTAGATGATTTCAGAGGAAATGGTATGGGAACCACATCTGACTTCCTTCCACGGGGAAAAGGAGTATCCATTCCCACACCAAACCAAGGCTGAACACCGTAGGGGCCAAAGTTGGACATGCCTCCATCTTCCACACTTCTTTCCCCCATTCTGACACCAAAGGTTCTTCCCACAGGTCTCTTTACTGCTCTGCTGGGTTTGATCATCAGTCACCACCACACACAACTCAGGACAAGTCCCGTAACCATGAGTGTGTATAAGGGGAACTAGCAGGTTTCCCCAAAGCAGGATCTCAACTAGTAAGAATACAGTCCTATATCCACCCGAACGCCTGTTCTCAGCCAGAAGCCCAGTCTCTGTCTGGTCCCAAGCCTCTCAGTCACCGAGTCCCTTGGCCTCTGCCTGCAGGGAAATGAAGCCTGGTTATTGCTCGGCCTCACTGCGGAACGTTCTCAGTGGTGTTGCTCCCTTGCTTTGGTGCTTTTGGTCTCCGCATGGCATGACATTGTTGTTTCCAGTGCCTCAGACGGGGATCGCAAACACGCTCTACTAGTGGCTACTCATTTTTAGCGGGCCCAGTGTGATCGCTACTTCTGCTTCAGAGGTGGCTCTGGTATATTCAGAGGAAGGTGAGAAGAGCCGGTCCTTTACAGCTTTCTCCCATGCTCCCACCCAATCACTTGATGAGAGTTGCTGAGAAATGGCTTAGAAAAGCTGGAAGTAAGTCACTTCCTTCCACCACAGTTGCTCACAGCTTCCAACAGTTGGAACAACAGCTTCCAGTTGCTCACAGTATCCAAAGGGAATGGATACTCCTTTTCCCCATGGAAGGAAGTCAGATGTGGTTCCCATACCATTTCCCCTGAAGTCATCTAATTACTACATGGTCTGCAAGGCCATCAGTAGAGGATGAAAGACGGTAGAAATCTGCTTGAGCAGTTACTAACTTCAGAGTGTGTGATAAAGTCAGGACTTAGAGGAAAGAGGATGTGATTTAAGGAACCACAAATAATATAGCCAAATCGTCAATGTACCCAACACAAACAACTACTCAAGCTAGTGGTGCTTCGGAATCCTAGATATTATACTTTCCCAGGACATCTAATTTTCAGATTCCTTGGGGAGAATTCCAGCCAGGGGACAAGGGGATGAGGATCAAATGCCACAGTAGATGCAGTTTTGTGTTGCCTCAGGAAACCCTGAGACAAGGCCTATATAAAAACAAAAACCAAGTTTTAAGCCTTCTCCATGTGGCTTATCATCTCTCTAAGTCTCAGTATCCTCACCAGACAAAGTAGGCATATTAATAGTTCCAACCCTGTGGAGTTTTTTTTAAAAAAAGATTAAATAAGCTAATAGGCAAAAGTGCACCTAATTCCAGAAAGGATCTCTTCAATCACCTCATATGCAAGTGAAACCTAGGCAATGGATTAAGACTGTGGAAAAATGGATGGTTGTGAATGACAGTGTTAGTGAAGACTGTTGAAGGAACTGTGGACTGCCAGAGAACAAAGAGATCTGTCTTGTGAGACGTACATAGACTCCTTGGAAATGAAAATGGCAAGAATATATCTCATGTGCATTGATCATGTTATCAGGAGGTCTCTGAAAAGGAGCACCAATCTTGGTAAAATAGAAGAACAAGAAAAGAATGGGTCCAAAAGTAGTGCGAGTGTGAGGGTGTCACAAGACCAGGCGATGTTTCATTCTGTTATGCAAAGGATCTCTACTGAAACCTGCTCAACAGCACCTGACAATAACAAGATGTAAAGCAGGGAAGTCCCTAGCACACACACACAATACGGTTTTTCAGTTTTCTATTTCTTTCCACTTGTTTTTTTTATAGAATTTTTGATGTAGTTAAGAGACATTCTTAAGAAAATTAGCTATGTCCAGGGTTTTCTATATACTTCTGAAATGTCTGACTCTTCTGCATGAACACTCTGAAGTCCAGAATGGCAGTACAGAGTAGTCAAACAGAAGTCTACACATAAATGATGGTCTGGAGTGATTCTAGCCCTATGTGAACCAGTAAAGTGCTGACGTTTTAAACCATAGATTGTTCAGAATGAGGGATGATGATAGCCAGCGAACTGGTAGGAGGGAGGAATGGTAGCTTAAAAAAATACTTTGGGTGGAATATAATTTGCGTATCATACAATTTAATCATTCAATCAGAGTATGAAGAGCTGTGCAATCATCATCACCATAAATTTCAGAATATTTTCTACTCATAGTTATTGTTGCTACCTTCCCAATTTCTCCTAGCCTCCTCTAAAATGTCTCCATGTAATTATTATCCAGTTACTGTCTATAGAATTACCTATCCTAGATTTCCTATATGGAAAATCATACAACACACAAACACACAGGCCAACAATGACAAAACAAAACAGAGAAAAACCTCAATAAAAATTAAAACATAAAATATTAAAATTGAAACAATTTAAAAATGGGTCAAAAGGGAGAGTGAATGATAGGTGTTTCATTTAAACCTAATTACA
>PVJH01030897.1:0-13526 GCA_004026705.1 Nesogale talazaci
GGGGGGGGGGGGGTGGTCCCAAGACTGTAAATCTTCCCCAGGAGCAGACAGCCTCATCTTTCTCCCAGGAGCTGTGGGCCTTGAGGGGAGAGGGGCCGGTTGCCCAACCCACTGCACGTCTAAAGCTCCTAAAACATGGTTAAGGAGGGAGAATTTGGTTACAGAACCCAGGGTCTCTTCCCTTAGTACGTTAGCTAAAACGTGCCAGGCAGTGCTGAGCAAGCGTGTATACTCCTGGGATCGTGAATCTTTTCAGCCACAGAAAGCCTCCTCTTCCCCCTGAGGCACGGGTGGTGAGTTCGAATCTCTGACCTCACGGTCCGCAGGCCAACCCTGACCCCACCACATTGCGCAGGCGGCCGTCGGGAAGGGGCTCTGAGAGAATTTGCTTGGGACTCTTTGCCCTGGCTGTCTGCTTCTTGTGGGTTTCCCTCCAATGGCCCCTTTTTGAGTCCCTTCCCCGGCAGCTCTGGCTAAGTCAAGAGGCCCGGGTGCTATGGAGGGAGCCCTGACAGTGTCTGCTTTCGCATTGGGCTGCTAACTGCAAGGTTGGCTGTTTGAAACCACCAGGGGCTCTGCCAGAGACAAAGGAGGCTTTCTGCTCCCATAAAGAGTTTGCAGTCGCTGAGCCCCGGTGGCATAATGGTTGTGCGCGGGACTGCGCCTCACTGGGATGGAGGTTCAATTCCAACTCCACAGGGGCAAAGGATGGGCCTCCTACTCCCACCACCAAGGCAGTGATGCCCTAAAAAAACAACCAAAAAAAAGAGTTTGCAGTCGCCGAGCCCCGGTGGTGTAGTGGCTGAGTGCAGGACTGTGGCCCACTGGCTTGGCAAATCCAGCAGCAGCTCTCCAGGAGCAAGGTTGGGCCTCCCACTCCCACCAGAGGGCAGTGATGCCAAAAAAAAAAAAAAGGAGTTTGCAGTCTCTAATACCAAGTGCTTAAGTAGAATGTAAATGTTTTGAGGATGAGGACGACAGATGTACACATGTGCTTGGCGCACAATGGATGCATGGATGGATTGTGATAAGAATTCTATGAATCCCCAATAAAATGATTGTTAAAAAAAAAAAAAAGAGTTACAGTCCCGGAAACAGGGGCAGTTCTACCCTGCCCTATGGGTAGTGGCCGTTGACTCTGGGACAGAGGCGATTAGTCTGCTTCTGTTCTTCCTCATAGCACCCGCCACTCCAAAGCACAGGTGCCTTGTAGTTCTCCTGCCTCCTCTGGCCCACCAAGAGCTCCCTGACCGCCCTGCTCACACTTGCAAGCCTCTGTGAAGGGGAGGGCGTTGAAGAGCAGTTTCTTCGATGGTACAGATGGATCACGACGTTCGTCAGCGGATGAGGGCACTCCTGGGTGGGTCATGAATGAAGGAGTGAGCAAATGAGGAAGGGAGGGAAGGTGTGAGCACCAGGATTCGTGGATGAGAGCCTAATGAATGAGGAATGAGTGAGTGGGGTTTTAGGGAAGGGCTCTTGCTTTGTATAAGACACAGCTGGGGTGGGGGTGGGGGTTCTCCCCAAACACAGCCGTTGTTAGCCGGTGAAGGTTAGAAGCAGTCGCCTGCCCCCCCTGCCCTCGGCCCCACTGCATCGATTCCAACCCACCATGACCCTCTGCTGGGTTTTCTGGGGCTGTGAATGCTCCTAATTGCAGACAGCCTCAGCTTCCTCCCCAGAAGCAGCTGGTGAGTTTGAACCGCTGACCTTGCAGTTAGCAGTCTCTCCAGTGTTTCGTGGACAGTGCCCTCCAGAGCTCCTGGGGTGTCGGAGAGGAGAGACGAGACGACTTCCAGGGTTCTCGGGCCCACTTCCCATGCACCTTGTTCTGCGGCTGACCTTGTTCTCAGAGTCTGAGGGACTCTGTTTCCGGGGGGCGGTGGGGAACTTGCCCGTATCCCCTGTTCCCGTGAGCATCTGACCTGTGCAATGCCCCTTTGTCTTCTTGGTAACCCTGTGGGATCGGGATGGATTCTTCGTCCTGTTCTAACTGATGGGGGAGGTGAGGCCAGGCCCCGGCAGATGCAGCATCTTTGTCCCAGTCCCCAGGACAAAACTCTGTGCTTGTGGAAGACATAAGAACAGAGAGGGAATCATTGCATCTGTTTCCTGTAGCAGAAGTGTCTCTCAGCAAGGGGGCTGGAGGCACGTGAGGCTGGGGGCAGGGGCCATGACGAACCTAGACAGAAAAGCCTCAGTGTAAGAGCCCCAGAACCTCCCCTGGGTGGGTGGAGGTGGTCACCAGAAAAACCTCAAAGCAAAGGTCACTGCCATGGAGTCAATAACGGACACACAGTGACCCTGAGGGGCCCAGGAGAACTGCCTCCGTCGGTGTCAGGGGCTGCCCTCTCTATGGGGGTGGACGGCTTCATCTTCCCCTGGAGGTGTAAGTTGGAGATTGAAATTGCAGACTAAGCTGTGAGCAGCCCGACACATCGCCCACAGTGTCACCAGGGTTCCTTTGGGGGTCACAGCATCTGTGAAAGACTCGGTGCCGAGCTGCCTGAGGGGAGACCATGATGCTGTAGTCAGAAGCCTGCGCTCCGACAGGAGACCTGAATTCAAGCCATGTCCTGCCCACTGCCCTGTAGAGTGGTCGTTGGCAAAAGACTTTAACAGGCCTGTGCCCTGTTTGCCCCATCTGATCAATGGAAATTTTTATAAAAGGTCATTGGGATCGTAGGAGTCGCTGGGGGTGTGCAAGCAACTAAGCGGCATGGCTGCTAACAGAGAGATTGGTGTGTGTGTGTGTGTGTGTGTGTGTGTGTGTGTGGTGTTTGCTCAGAGGCACCGTGGAAGGAAGGCCTGCCCACCTGCTTCAAAGAAAGCAGCCGCTGAAGACCCCATGGGGCAGTGTTGTATCCTGACAGTCGTGGGGCCACTGGCCCATGGCTGGCAGTGCTGACGGTGTGATCTTCGAACATGACAGTGCTCCGTTATGTGCACCCCAATGTTTGACTCAAAGCAGTATCCAGAACACCGGACCCTCCTGCCCTCGATAAAGGATAGTGATTATAAGTATCCCTGCGGTGCGGGAGAAAGGTGTGGCGGTCTGTGCCTGTGAACACTGTGGTTGTTAGAGCCCATCGAATCTGCTCAGACTCAGCAAGCCTGTGTCTCACAAAAGGAAACACTGTCCAGTCCTGTTCTGCTCTCCCAAGGATGGTTGTGTTGGAGCCCGTTGCTGCAGCCCCTGGGCCACAGTTCACCTCCTGAAGGGACTTCCTCTAGTTCATCAACCCTCCACGTTACCAAGCACAATGTCCTCCTCCTCCTCCTCCTTCTTGGTCCCTCCTGATCACGTAGCTGAAGCACATCAGATGACGTCTCCCTAGGCTCACTTCTAAGGAGCATTCTGGCTGTGCTTCTTCCAAGAGCATCTGCTTGTTCTCCCCACAGGCAAATGCTTCCGTCCTCCTCTACCCTTCCTCATCCACGGTTCGCCTTTCACATTCACAGGAGGTCCCTAAAGATGCCCTGGCCAGGCACCCCTCAGCCCTCAAAGTGACATCTTTTCCTGAGAATGCTTTAAAGAGAGGTCTTGTGTGTCAGACGGCGCCACAGCCATTCCATGTTTGATTTCTGCACTGCTGCTTCCACGAGTGTGGATTGGGTCTCCAATAAAAAGAGAACTTTGGCAGCTTCCATCTGTTCTCTGTGCATGATGGTGCTGCGTATTGGCCGAGTTGTGAGCATTTCAGGTTATTTTTATGTTGAGGTTACTCAAGGTTGGCAGTTCAAAACCACCAACAGCAACGTGGGAGAAAGACTGGGTTTTCTCTTCATAAACATTTACAGTCTTGGACACCTCCAGGGGGGTCACGGTGAGTCAGCCCTCACTCGATGGCAGAGAGTTTGGGGTTTATTTTTATGCTGAGCTCTGATCCACGGATGAAATCTTCGCATCAGTCGGTGCTTTGAGTTCATCTTGATTTTAACAAACAAGCGTGTGCCCGATGCCTATCTCGGGTGATTAATGACTTGTCCTCCCATCCTGATGCTTCATAGAGCCCCGTTCCTTGAGTTATTTGTCCAGGAGATTGAAAAAAAAAGAAAGTATGTGGAAAGCACACAAGCCGGTTGCACGCTTTCTAAGGCATACACAGAATCTCTGTTTTCTGTTGAATGGCTGCCTCTTGGTCTCTGTACAGGGTCTTCAGGCGTACGTGGAATTGCTCTGAAATTCCTGTCCTTTGCAATGTGATCCCCAATCCGGCAGGATTCGCACACTCAAATGCATCCTCAAACAGAGGTAAGTATCTTGCCGGTAGTCTCCGCTTTCAGCCAAGATTCCTGTCCTCTTCTGAATCTGGCTTGAATTTCTGGCAGCTCCCTGCAACTATTTTTAAGTCATCTTCAGCAAAATTGTAATTGCGTGTGATACTAATGAGATTATTCAACAGTTTCCATATTTCATTGGATCCTCTGTCTTTGGAATGAGCCCAACTATGGATCTCTTCCAGATGGTTGGCCAGGTCTTCCAGATTTCTGGGCAGAGGGCTTCCAGGAATTGCCTTCATTGGTTGCAACATTTCTGTGGGTATCCTCTCCATTCCTGGAGCCTTGCTTTTTCCCAATGCTTTCCACGCAGCTTGGGCTGCTTCTAAACCCATCAGTTCCTGGCATTTGCTCCCTCCTGATTGGTAACCCATTCTTTTTGCTCCAATGATTTTACGTATTCCTCCCCTCTTCTTTGGATGCCTCCTGCATCACTTGATTTTTTTTTGGCCCGAGATCCCACCCCTAGGCTTGACTATTCCTTTAGTTCTTCCAGCTTGAGAAATGCTGTGCATTTCCTTTGCATTTTCTCTCGGACTTTCTGCTCACTGCATCATAATACTTTGTCTTCCTGAGTTGTCCTTTGAAATTTCCCATTAACTCTTTTAACCTGGTCATTCTTCCCACCTGTGGTTGTTCAGATTCATTTAGCACCAACTTAGAGAGTCTCTTTTGACATTCATTTTGTCTTAAGGATCTTTTACATTCTTCATGCATGATGCCCTTGGTGCCCTCCCCTAGCTCAGGTGCTCTTTGGTTATGAGTGTGCCGGGAGTCAAATCCGGTCCAGTGCTGGTCTCTGTGGTAGTTATATAATCTGTGGTCAGTTTGGGAGCATTAGGAGTGAAGGGCTGGAGTCTAACCTTTCAATCAGGCCATAGCTTGATGACCTCATTTGGAGGTGAGGAGATAAATAGCTCACTGGAAGCAGAACACATGCTCACTCTGTGGGAGACATTGTGGCTGACAAGACCCATGGAGCTACACTAGTGTCCTGAGCTGAAGGAGCCATGTGGAGACCCCTGCCCGCACAGAGACGCGCACACCACCACTGGATCCACAAGACTTCCCACCCACTGGCCTGTGATCTTCCTGTATTCGGTGTCATTGCATGTGTTTCATGATTCTGAAGAGGACGTTATAGATTGGTATTGGACATATGGGCTAAATCGGACTTATGGATTTGATCTGGGCTGAGATATTATCTTAATGTGAAATCACTCTATATTAAAGCGATTTCTTATACACGCATGAGTGCCTATGGATTTCTTCCTCTCGTCTATCTGGACTCGTCTAACACAGTCTCTGCATTCAGGTGGGATAGACTTAAGCTCATACTGAGGCTCTGCTGCACTTGTCCTCCTTTTCTTCCCCTTCAACTTGAGCTTGCATCTGAGCAAGCTCTGCAGTCAGCCCCTGGCCTTGTTCTGACTGATGATGTCAAGCTCCTCCACCAACGTAGCTGACTTGATTCCTGTGCATTCCACGTGTGTGGTTGTCATTTATGCTGTTGGGGGCGCCATATTTCCAATTAACATGGCCTTGGGAAATTCTATTAGGGGACTACTGGTGTTATTTCTGTTACCAAGGCCCTAGTTTTCTAACTGCTGGTACTTCTTTCCTTCTAGCTTCCTCATTCCAGGCACCAGTAATTACCAATGTATCTCGATTCCTTTGCTTCATTTCAGACTGCAGAAGTTGGGGACATCTCCAATGCCCTCACCCTTGGCATTAGTGGTGAAGGCATCCCTTTGAATGCCAGTCACATTAACTGGTGCTCTGTGTAGGTGGAGGGAAATTGCCTATCACTGACAGACTTGTGCTTCACGACAGGGCTTCTGGTGCCATCTCCCTGCCATGATCACTCTTGGCATGGGAGATGGTGATGATGGTCTGGTTCAAAATAGCAGTACCAGTCCCTTTCAGCTCACTAAGACCCAGACTCTGGATTTTTCAAGTAGGCCATTTTGGACAACCTCCTGTGTTCCTGGAGTTATACTTGGTGCATTCCATGGCCCCATTCTTTAACGGAGGTTTGCGGCTCTTTCTTCTCACGTTGATTCGTGCCCTGTCAGCAAACGAAGGCCCTGAACATGTGATTCCATCCTCGTCTATTCTGAGGCGACCTTTCTCTCCCCCAGGTGTGTTCCGAGTGCCTTTCAGATGAGGAGCTCTGTCTCCATCATCCGGTTAGACATCTCTTCACTGTTCGCCACCAGCTGGTCATTGGCCAGGATTTTTAGAAGTGGATTCCTGGGCCCCCTTCCTAGGCTGTTCTCAGTCTGAGCGCTGAACCCAAATCTGCTCCCCCCGCCCCCAGCTGACCCTGCTGGCCTTTGAAATAGCAGTGGCTTAGCGGCCACTGTCACAGCTGCATGCAAGCCACCATATAAGGATAAGGCGACATACATAGACACAAGTCATGTTGGGTGTCTTATAGATAAATATTAAATATCTCTTACTCACACAAGGGGGCTTGAAAAAGTTTGTGGGGAAATTCCATTATCTTTTTTTTTTTTTTTGGCATCACTGCTCTCCGGTGGTGGGAGTAGGAGGTCCAGCCCCACTGCTGGAATTGAGCCTCCGTCCCACTGGGCCGCAGTCCCGCGCACTCCATTGTCTTTTTTTTTTTTTTGGGGGGGGGGTGGACTCATCTTAGTTGAAGTACGACCAGCTTGGTCCCGAGAGACTAGCATGGCAAGACTTCAGCTCATTACATTTGACGTGAAGTCAGGGAGCGCAGTCCTTTGCTAACAGGTAGAGAAGGAGCTCTGGTGGCACAGTGGCTAAAGGCTCTGCCACTAGACAGAAGGTTGACAGTTCAAATCCACCACTACCATCCCCACTCCTCTGTAGCACCTCAGAAGAAAGATGAGAAAGACAAGGAAGCCAACTTCCCTGAAGAGGGCATCCTGGAATACCCAGTGGGGGCAGTTCAACCTGTCCTGCAGCTAGGGTCACTGTGAATAAGAATCCACTTGACAGAAATAGCTTGGGTTTTGACCTGCCAGATAACCACTTTCCTTGTGCTAAAGCTTTTGATTGGAACCACATCCCTGCGGGAGGGGGGGGGGGGAGATCACAATCCCCACTGAACTGTGAAAGCAAAGCAACACTGAGCTCAAAGGCGTGAGGTCACTGGCCCAAGGACACACAGCCAGAGAGTGGGAAGAGCTGCCCTTGATCAGACCTCTGATTCCATGAGCTATGGACAATGTTCCAGGCCAATGTTCCTCAACCTTGTTCCCTATCGCAGCACCCCCCTGCCCCCACGCCTGAGTCTTTCTAGGAGATCCTAGGGAGGGGGTACCCACACGTCACCCTCACTGTAGCTGGGCCTGAGGTAAGCCTACACTGGTGGCCATCTGCGGGCCCAAAGGCCACGGGTCTTCAAAACCCCATGGAGTCGCTGCCCTCTGGCCCTGCACTTCATGGCGACGCTTTCTGGTTTGTATTGTTTCGCCGGCCTCGAGGCCCCAGGCTGGGAGATCGTGAAGGGGCCAGGGGAGGAGGGGCTGGGGGCCGGTCGGCAGACAAGAGTTGCCATGTGTGAGACAACTGCGGATTCTTGTCCAGGCTCAGTCAAAACCTGGCGCCTCCGCTTCCGAGGAACCCTCCCCTCCCCCGGGTCCGGCGTGCCCTCGGGGGCCCCTCCCCACTTCCCACTCGCCTAAAGACTTAGGCTCCGTCTGAAGTGGTCCTCGAGGGTCTCCATGGAGGCCCCGCTGGGGCGGGGGTGGGGGGACACTTGAGCCTCCCGGGCGTGGACAATAGTGCAGCATTCTTCCCTGCTTCCGCCCAGCCGCGGCTCGTCTGGCTCGCTCTCCGACCTTTGGCGACCAGGAACACAAACAAGGCTCTTGGGGGGTGAGGCGGGGGGCACGGTCCTTGTTCGTCCCCGGCCCCCTCCGCCCCGCCCCCGCTCGTGGGTACATCCGCCCGTTCTCTGCAACCCACGTCAGCCGCAACAAGGGTGGATTGTTCTCGGCCGCGCAGGACCCACCCCGGCCTGGGAGCGAGAGGGTGCGCGGTCCAGGAAGCACCCAGCATCCCCAAGATGGGAAAGTCATTAAGGCCCAAGAGGCCCCTCTGCGACCACGAGACGACCGACCGTCGACAACAAAGCGGAGGTTGGCATTTCTGACCAGGGAGGGGACGTCCCCTGTCCCTTTTGCGCTCGTAAAACGAACACCAGCAGCTGCGGAGAGGAAACAGGACGTGTGTGTGTTTTGAAGTCCAGAGGCAGAGGGCAGAGAGGCTGGTTCATGAGGGCTCAGGGCGATCAGTGGGAGCCCGGCTGCCCGCCACCTCCCTCCTGCACAAAGTTCCAAAGTCCCTGGAGCACTGAAGCCCAGAAAGGACTAGCTAGAGGGGCCCCATAGGGGAGGGGGGATTCTCTCTGACTCCTGGCGACCCCTTGTGGGCGGAGGACTGTGCTCCACGGGCCTTTCCAGGGTGGCCCAGCCTGGTTTCCAAGACGCCTCTAGGTGCAAGTTGTCCACCTCTGGTTAGTCGTCGAAGACTTAACCTGCAGGGTCTCAAACGGATTAGGCAGACCACACTCTTCAGAAAAACAAGAAGATACCAAAAAACAAACCCTCAGTGTCCCCCCCCCCCCAATAAGAAATGTTTGTACTTGAGCCCATCAACCAGGATAAAGTTTAGACATCTGCTTCTGGATCGTCCCAGGGTCATCTCACAGGGGGCGGTATCACCCACTTTGGGGAATAGTGACTTTAGCTGCTTGCTGATCGCCGAGGAATCTTCCAGAAGGAGAAGGGGACCAGACGCTTGGCCTTGCATCTTTCCACTTTCTTGGGGGGGTCACCCATTTCACAGCCATGAAAACAGAGGGCCCACAGACAGGAAGGCACCCTAATCTGATGCTCCCAACTACCGCATGCATGGTGGATTCAGAAAACAAATATGGCTGCTACACCAGGTCTCTCATGGCAGATGCAGTCTTCGGGTAAAATAAGCATTAGGCATGGTGAAATATGCACTACTGAACCTTGGCCACCTCGTGTGTATGGTTTAGTGACATGGATGACATTTGCCAGTATGTACAGCCAACACCCTTACGGGTGCAAGAGTTGGACCATGAAGGAAGACAGAAGTAGGATGGACCCTTCTGAACAGTGGTGTTGGGGCAGGGGGGCGGGGAAGGACAGACTGTTGCATGGAAGAATGAACAATTGTCTTAGAAGAAGTACACCAAGCAGAACACTCCTTAGAAGACAGGTAGTGAGTCTTTGCACTTCGGAAGGACCAGTCCCTGGAGAAGGACATTGTGCTTGGGCAGTGAAAAGAGGAAGACTCTCAACAGGGTAGATTGACAGAGCTACAATGGGCTCAAACATAGCTATGACCCTAAGGCCAGGCTGGGGGTGTTTCCTTGTGCTGGGCATGGAGTCACCGTGAACAATGACATGCGTTTGCCTGCTCTAGATCGTTCTTATATGTGAGTATTCATACACCTGTTTGAACCTTCCAAATACTGAGTTTCAAGTACTCCCACAACACTGGCCCTTATGTGTCCGATGTATTTCACTCAGCAGACTCTTTTTAAGGTCCCTTTAGGTTAAGGCAGGAATCCATACATTCTTTCTTGGTATTGCTGAATAACATTCCATTGTGTGAAGGGAGAGAAATTGGGGGGTGGGGGGTGGCCAACGCTATGGGGACATGCCTGGTGGAGAAAAGAATGATGACCCTGAGATTTTTAAAAGAGACTCTCTTGCCCCATCGAATGGCATTTGACCCCCTGTTGAGGATCACCTTCCATTGAGAGATGGATCGACTTTAAGAGTCTCCATCCTGACCCCTTGGTCTCCATGTCTGGAGTTGTGCCTGGAGCAGGCTGTTTGGATAAGTATGACTGGACAGTAAGTTCTGAGCTCAGGAAATGTGAGATCTCCTACTTAGTTCTCCCTCCTTGTTGGTCTAGCTCGTGGGAGCCTGTTTCCTATCCATATAAACTCTGTTGGGATGACAGGACCACTGTTGATGGCGTTTGGAGGATGTGGATGTTCTTTTCAAGACTACGTATGTCTTCTAGTTCCCAAGAAGGGGGTGTCCTTCCATCTGGCTTCTTGCTGTGGTATCTCAACTGCACGAACTTGGACCCTCAAACTATCACTTCACGATTTCTTTCTTCTTCCCAGTAAAACAGGACCACTGTCCTGATCTCACAGGGCAGTAAGGAAGCTCATGAATGACAGCGTATGAAAAAGCGCATCCAGCATCTAAAAAGACACACAACTGTTCTGTACTGGGGCACCCTTGGAGTACAATGGAGACACTCAAGACTGATAACCTACAGGTAAGAACCACCCCAGCAGCCTCTCCAAGGATGGTGGCCTTGGCAGTCTGAAAACCCTCTGGGGCAGCTCTTGTCCTACAAGGTCACCAAGAGTCAGAATAGGCAATGGCAGTGGGATGGGGGCTCTTGAATGACAGCAGCTGAGCTGTGGAGTGACGCCAAGGCCATACCGATGGCTGCCGAGCCTGCCCTGGTGCCTTGCTGCCCCCTGTGAAGAATCTGAAGTTTCCTGGGGGAGGGGATCACTGAAGGCATCGGTTCAAAAAGCAACAGAGATGCTGATTCCAGAGCTGTAGCCAAAACGCCTACATGGAAGGCCACTGGGGCCAGGCAACTATGCCCACCCGCAATCTACAGCTGCCAAGGATATCGCTTTCTCTGGTTTATCCTCCTCCTTGGCATACATGCTCAGAGGGGAAAGGGAAACAACGCCCTCCCAGCTGTCTGCCACCCAGGAGATGTGGAGCAGCACCTCTAAAGCATCATGGGAGTGCGCTAGTCATACCCTGCAGCCCTCCAGGACTTGAGACTAAGTCTGAGGAAAGGAGTCCTTAAGAAGTGTTTTGGTGGGGGGGGGGGCAGTTGTTGTACATGGACTATTGCAATAGGTTCCCCTTTTCCCCTCTCCCCCTCCCCCTTTCCCCCTACTCTCATGGTATCTCAGTTCTCAATATTGGGCCCAAAGGGTTTACCCTAGGTTCCATGTGTCGAGAGCTCTTCTCTGTAGCAGTGTACGTGCTCTGGTCTAGCCAGATTTGTCTGGTGGAACTGGGGTCACGGTAGTGGGGGGAGGAAGCTCTAAAGAACTAGAGGAATGTTGTATGTTTTGTCGTTAACAGGGGCTCAAGTAGAAAGAATAAGAGAAACAAAAACGTTTCCCCGAATGGAATCTCAGATTTGACTAGTGTATTAAGTGTCATGGAGAGTACTTTGAAGATGTTAAGACTGTGTTGTTATAAAAAATAAATAAACCCATAGCTTGGGGGGAAACATTTTTGTTGTTAGTTAGTTGTCACCGAGTTGGCTGCGGTTCACCGTGACTCCATGCTGCAGGGTCCCACACCCCCTTTGTGGTCATCAGGATGATCAAGGCTTTCCTTGGGGTTCCTCTCTCCAGCACCCTGGTAGGCAGTGTGCTGTGACGACCCCAGAGTCAGGGTTTCACTGGCTGATTTTCTGCCTGGGGGGGGAGGGGGTCTTCGTCTGGAAACTCTGCTCAAATCTGTTCTCCCTGGGGGATCCTTCGGTATTTGAAGGCCCAGAGGGCTTTGGGCATTGTGACATCACACCAACCACACCAGTGGGACAAGTTGACTGATGGGAGTGGAGGGTGGGGAGGGGCTGTTGTGATGGACCCTTGAGTCAGTTCTGACCCACCATGACCCAATGGGCAACAGAACGAAATACTGCTTGGTGCCATCTCCACCATGGCTGCTCTGTTGGAGCGCATGGTGGCTGCCACTGTGCTGTCTCTCTTTTTCACGGATCCTCTACTTTCCCCAGCAGAATGTCCTTCCTGAGGAGGGACTGGCCCTTTCTGATAGGCCAAGGTGTGTGACCCAAGTCTTAGCATGCAGCTTCCGAGGAGCATTCTGATTGGACTTCTTCCAAGACACAGGCTTGGCCTTTGGGAAATCCAGGAGAGATCCCATCATGCCCTGTCATCCTCCGAATGCAGATGCCACCCCGTTCTCATCAAGTCTTTCTTCTTCATTGTCCCGACTTTACACGCCTGGGAGGCGATGCGAAACACCATGAACATCAGGCACACTTTCATCCTCAACACTGACACCATTACTCTTCAACTCTTGAGGCATTTTGCATCCTAAGTTGTCCAAAGTGTTCCGGTCTTTCAGTTCTTCGCTGCTGCTTGCTTCCATGAAGGTTGACTGTGAATCCAGGTGAAATGAAATCCTTGCATTTTACTCTGTTTTTCTCGGAACTCCTATGTATCTTACTTCCTTTATTGGAAAAAAAAACCACGAATCCAAGAAGGGGTACAGGTGCACAGGCTCCACAAAAGGCTCAGATAAAGGGTCAGGACTCAAGGAAGCTGACCAGGGAGATGGGGTGGGTGGGGTGGGGAGAGAGAGCAGAGAGAATCACAGCGTCGTGGGTCATGGAAACCCAGGAAAGAGACGTGACCATGGGGTAACTGGAGACTAGGAGAATGGAGGAAGGTAAGACTATGGTTGAGTGGTGTTTGCCTGGGGCTGGACTCGGAAACAGAACGGTAGTGGAGTGACATGAGGTTTCACCTGAGCCTCTGCACACTCTCCTTCCTGAAAGGTGCTTGCTCTCACCTGATCTTAATGCGCAGACTCTTACACGCTGGAGAGGAGGCACATCAATATCCATAGACTTGGACAATCTGGAAACGACCATTGACCAACTCCTCCCCACCCTGAGTGCACATCTCAACGTGGTCCCTTTGTATAGAGTTTGAGGGGATCAGGGACCCACTAAAGTCAGAGGGGAGGATCCTCAGGACCCAAATTCGAGGGCCGACATCCAACCCCTCCTTCAGTCTTTACAAAGCCTCTCTGAGTTAGCTTTTGGTCTTGTCGAGCCACTGTCCAACTTTCACCTGACATCAGAGGGCACTGCAAAGGCCGTGGCTTGGGTAGGAGTGCACCACTTGTCAAATGGATGCTCTTGCACCTCAAATCTTAAAGGAGATCTTGGGCAGCAGATGTGTCCAGGGGGGTACTACATCATGTGACTTTGAGACTGCTGCTCCCCAGAGCACTGGCTATGGATCCAAGCAAAGAGGCCGTCCACCTGCCTCAAGTCAGGATGCCTCCCTCGGGCCCTGCTGCCATTCATCCGCCACCTTCTCCTCTCTTTCGCTTGCAGGGTTGGTCTTGTGTTTCCTAAAAGCTGGACCCTGACCTTGAAGTTATTTGAGAAGGGGAAAGCTTGC
>PVJH01030897.1:13626-24393 GCA_004026705.1 Nesogale talazaci
GGGTGGGGGGGGGGGGGGGGGGGTGGACTACAGGGCACCAGCCTTCCTGTCTCACCCTGTGGCGCCGACCAGGAAAGCAACTATCCGGGAGGTCTGGGTGGGGATGGGGGTGGGGGGGAGTTGCTTTGTAGGTCAGGCTGTGCCTGAGGGGTGCTCACTGTAGCAGACAGAACCCCCCCACACTAGTGACACCCACAATAGGCACTCAGCAAGCTGACTGTGTGACAGCGCTCTGACTCTGCGCTGCTTCCACAGTATCCTCAAAAGCAAGGCGTGTCCTCAGGCCCACTCTACCAGGAGACAGGTGAAGGATCTGAGAAGCTTGGCCCTGCACTCTGTCTCACTGCCACTAAGCCACTTAGGAGCGGTGGTTTGGGGTGGACAGGCCGAGGGAGGGGAGACAGAATATCAGACTCCAGAAGCCACTGTCTTTTTCTAAACAGTTATGGGAGCGTCATCAGATGGTACCAATCGCTTGTACCCAGCAGCTCACCGGAAGGCAGGCAGCCTGTATCCACCCAGCAGCACCGAGGAAGAAAGGCCTGGCAAACTCCTTCCCAACAGATTGCAGTGGGGTGCCGTCCACGCCCCGGGTCCACGTCAGTCCACAGCAACCCCAGGGGGGCAGAGCAGAGTAGGCTGCCCCAGAAGGCATCCTCAGAAGAAGCCTTGAGGGAGGCCCCGCGTCAGATCTTCCCTCCCAGAGCCAAAAAGGGAGCTGGGACCCCACTGTCTCACTTAGCAGCCACGTGCCTCACTGCCTGTGCCAGCAGGGCAGCCCTCTCTAATACCCTTGTGCCAATTCATGCCGTCACAAACCCGGCTGTGTGTCTGGGGGTGTCATATGCTGCCGTTGCCATGCAGAGGTGTCTCCTCTCTCCTCTTTCTCTGTCTTTTCCCTACCCCACCCCCAATCACAGAACACGTCACAAGCTGCCATGTCACTTTAGCTAGTGGCAGGGTTCTGATTGTCAAGGGGCAAAGACCCATCCCCCCAAAAAACTCCTCGCTGTTGTCGAGTTGATGTTGCTGCACAGGGACCCGATGGGACAGGGTGCATCTGACCCTGTGAGCGTCTAAGACCGTCACTCTTGATCTGTGGGTGTAGGAAGCTTTGTCTTTCTCCCTCTGAGGGGCTGGTGGTTTCAAACCGCTCACCTTGGGGACGCACCACGGCAACCGTAGAAAAGCCGAGAGAACCAGAGGGAGCCGTTCTCCCTGTGACCCGCGGTGTCTCAGTGAGTCTGAATGGACCAGGTGGTTTTTTTGATGGTCCGTGCCTGATGTTCTAGTTTCTTGATTCTGCTGGGGTTTATCTTTTAGACCAGTGGTTCTCAGCCTGTGGGTCATGACCCCTTTGGGGGTCAAATGACCTCGATGCAGGGATCACCTAATATATCCTGTCTATCAGATATTTACATGATGATTCATAACAGGAGCAAGTTTACAGTGATGAAGTAGCAACAAAAATAATTTTGTGGTTGGGGGGGGGGTGTGTGTTAGGCACTAGACCAGACTACAGAAACAAATCCATAGACACTCATATGCGTATAAGACAGAGGTTTATATACAAGAGCAATTGAACATTGAGAAAGACATCCCAACCCAGTCCAGTCCAAGGTCATAAGTCCGATATTAGTCCATATGTTTGACACCAATCTATAAGTCCTTTTCAGACTCACAAAGCACATGCAATGACACCAGGACAATCACAGGCCAGTGGGTGCAGAGTCTTGTGTATCCAGTGGTGGTAGAAGCATCTCAGCACTGGAGGGGTCTCTCAGTGCCTTCTCCAGCATCTCATCCCTGGCAGGAGTCTCTGCATGGCTTTTCCGGCTTCAGATATCTGGTTCCATCAGGGTAGGACCATGTGACTTCTCCTCCGGGATGTCTCACAGGGAGTCAGTCTTGTGTCTTGTCAGTAAAGCATCTCCAAGGAACTGGGTCATAAGTCTCTCACCTCCAAGAGGGAAATACAACTGGATTGCCCAAAATTCTCAGGAGAAAGCCATGCCCACAGAGGTCTCATCGGCTATCTCCCGATTGACAGGCTAGACTCCATCCCTACACTCTTCATCCTCAAACTGACACCAGATTAGGTGACTGCCACAGCAGGGTCACCACCACATGAGGAAAGACTTGTGGCATGAGGAAGTGTGAGAACCACTGTTTCTCTCTCTCTCTCTCTCTCTCTCTCTCTTACACACACACCCTGCTGCTCCTTCAATGTGGGTCTGGGTTCCCTCTCTGAGATTGAGGTTGCTGGGCAGGGAGTGGGAGAGCCTGGACAGGTGGGTTGTGCATGGGGAGCATACTTGTTTCAGGGAAGCACAAAGGTTATTGACCACCAACATAATTTGTCTTGCCCTCTAGGGTTGGTGGAGTTGGCCTCTCCATCCCCACGTTGTCTGTACCCTGTCTTTAGCTCTGGATCCTTGTTCCACAGGCTCAAAACTAACAGATCCTGGAGGGGACAGTGGGCCTCCACCACTTCTCCTCACAGAGTAGTTCCAAGGTCATAAGTCTGATATTAGCCCATATGTCCGATACCAATCCATAACTCCCCTTCAGACTCACAAAGCACATACAATGGCACCAGGATAATCACAGGACAGTGGGTGCAGAGTCTTGTGTATACAGTGGTGGTAGTAGCATCTTAGCACTAGCAGGGGTCTCCCTGTGATTCCTCCAGTTTTCAGGGCTCAGGGTCTACCAGCATGCTGCCATGTGTCTCATCAGCTGCAGTGTCTCCCAGGGAATAAGCAGAGAGAGTTAGTGTCTCCGCCTCCAAGAAGGTATGACCACATTTCCCAGCATTCTCAGAAGAAGGTCACGCCCACACAGAGGTCTCATAGGCTCTCTTCAGATTGACAAGCTAGACTCCCCCCCTACACTCTTTTTTTTGGGGGGGGGGTTGGTGTCACTGCCCTCTGGGAGGAGTAGGATGTCCAGCCTTGCTCCTGAAGAGCTGCTGCTGGATTTGAACTGCAAGTCAGTGGGCCACAGTCCCACACTCAACCATTACCCACTGGGGCTCAGCCCAACCCCTGCACTCTTAATTCTCACATTGACACCAGATGAGGAGACTGCCATACCACCTCCCCCATTTAGAAATGTAAAAACGTCTATTGACTCACAGAACTTGTGAAATTGGGGGACAGGTTGAATGATGGTTACAGAACCTAGTCTGTCAATCTCTGAGCAAGGCCATCGTGATCTTCAGGACAGCAAAGCAAAAGGCTGGGGGAATCGGCCTTGCACCAGTCCGGGTGGACCAGAGAAACCAATTCATAGCCACTCATGTATGCAGAAGAAAGAGCTTTATACACAAGAGCAGTTGACTATTAAGAAAACATCCCAGTCCAGTCCTGATCAAGTCCCTAAGACAGATATTAGCCCCTATGTCTGATACCAATCTATAAATTCCTCTTTGGGAGGAGATGAACCAGACAGGGTGTACTACAGCAATGATGAAACATGCAACTTTACTCCAGTTCTTCAATGCCCCCATCCCTATCATTATCCCATTTTTACCTTACAAATCTACCTAGACCAGAGGATGGACACTGGTACAGACAGGAAACAGAAACAGGGAATCCAGTACAGATGGCCGCTTCAGGACCAGTAGTGAGAGTGGTGACAGTGGAAGGGTGGAGGGTGGGTAGGATAGAGAGGGGGAACCAATTACAAGGATCTATATATAACCTCCTCCCTGGGGGCTGAACAATGGGGAAGTGGTTGAAGGGAGACATCAGACAGTGTAAGATATGGCAAAAAATAATGTGTAAATGATCAAGGGTTCATGAAGGAGGGGGAAGCGAGGAAGGAGGGGTAAAAATGAGGAGCTGATACTAAGGACTTACTTAAGTAGAAAGCAAATGTTTTGATAATAGGGCAACAAATGTACAAAGGTGCTTGACATACAATGACTGTATGTATGGACTGTGATGAGTTGTGTGAGCCCCCAATAAAGTGATTTTTTAAACTGACCAAAACAAAACCAAAAAAAAAAAGGCACTGTAGAAAAAAGCAAATTATATGAGAAGAAGGGGCTTCAAACTACAATACATGAATTGTTAACTTGCACAGATTAAACTCTTAAATGACTGGGGGAAAAATTCCTCTCTAGACTCATGCAGCACATGCAATACCCTGAAGACAGGAAGCTCACAGGCCAGTGGGTGGAAAGTCTGGTGGATCCAGTGGTGGTGGAGGCATCTCAGCACTGGTGTGGGTCTCCATGTGGCTCCTTCAGCTCTGGGGCTCTGGCTCTGTCAGTGTAGCTTCATCTGGCTTGTCAACAGGAAGGTGAAGCACAGAAAGTGTGTGTGTGTGTGTGTGTGTGTGTGTGTGTGTGTGTCCCGCCTTCAGGGAGTTATTTATCTCCGTAGCACCTCCGACCTGATTGACACGCTAAACTCTACCCCTTCCCTCTGAATAGTCTCCAGTTGACACCAGATTACACAACTACCACAGGTCTCAAGAGACCTTTATTAATGGCTTCTTATTTGCAAGGCATCCCTGGGGTGGAGGTGCAGGTGGTTAACATGCTCAGCGCATAACTAAAGGTTCCAGTTCCCCAGAAGCATTGGGAAGGGAGGCTGAGGATCTATTTCTGGAAATGGGGGGGTGGGAAAAGGGGAGGACGGTGGTAGCCACTGAAAGCCTTAGGGAGCACAGGTCTGCTCTGGAGTCGGCCCAACAGCACTCCACCTGTTTTACAAGGTCTCTTCCACGTGGTTGCCGTTGGTCGGACACCTTCTGGGTGAAGACAGGTCATGGGCATCCCACGATCTCCCTACAGGTGTCACCTGTTCTGACAGAGCAGGTCCCTGGGATTGTGCCAGCCTCTCACAGAAGGACCAAGCCCGGCCTGGGAGGTTGGGCAAGGCTGTCAGGTCTAAAGAAGTGGTTTGCGTTCACTTGCTGGTGCAAAATCAGGGAAGGTAGCTTTCAGGATCCAGAGGTGACTCTTTCCCCCATCCCTGTCCCCTCCGCCACCATCCCAGAGTGGGGAGGGGAGAGGACGGGGCAGCACCTAAAGACCTATCTTTATTGTTACAACTGGAGAAGGGTCTGTTCCTGGTGTCTGGCCGGGAAGGGTGATAGACATCCTACAAGACCCAGAACGCTCCCTCCCCTCCCCCTCAACCCCATTCCCGACCACCGCCAGCCCCCAACAAAGAGCACTCTGGTTCCACACGTCACCACGTGGAAGGAAGCCCAGGCCGAGGCCCTGGAGTTGGGTAGGAGGAGTCTGTGAGCAGAGCAGTGGAGCCCGATCTCCAAGATTGTGGCCTAGTGAGGGTAGACCGAGAGGTGGGGCTAGCACAGGCACGTCCCTGGAGGCCAAGGTGAGCCCCGGGGGGGGTGACTGGAAGAAGAGGAGGACGAAGGTCCTGACATCCATCCTGAAGTCGCAGAAGGCAGTGTGTCTGAGCGGAGAGCGGGGCAGAAGTGGATATGGGATCACCATCATCTCCCATGGAACTCACCCACGTGCACGCAACATCCACCCGAAACCAACCCGGAGGTACAGGGCTGCTGCTTTTCCCAGAAACCACCTAGCAGATGTTATTCTCACTCACCCAGGCAATGGGGGGCCGGCCTCACAAAAGGCAACAGCTGGCTGGAAGGCCACCCACCTCATCTTAGTCATCTTGGAGTCTTTTAAGCCCCATATTCCAGAATCCTCATTCAGGATACAAAAGTCCGATTAAACTTCTAGGGCCTGTGGGAGTGGAGGCAAGGAAGCAAGTTTCTAGAACCTCCCAGAAGAGAGGGAGGGCCGCCTCAATAAACCCTGTAGAGACCAGGAGGGATTGACTGGGCAGACTGCTCTCCACAGCAAGGGTGCCCTGACCGAGACATTGTCCTTTCTGGTTCATAGCATAGTTGGGGCGGGGAGCCTGGGAAAGCTAAGACACCTGGCCCAAGGACCCCATCAGCAGGTGGTCAGGCCAGTGCTCATCCATTTCTACCTCCCAGTCTCCAAGCCCCTGCTGTGCTTTGTCAGATGTCACTTTCCTTCTGCATATTACTTTTCCTGGAAATGTGCGCCACTGAAAGTCAGGTGAATAAGTTCCAGTACTAGGGCCTGATGCAATTAGTGGAGGAAGGGAGGGAAGGGCAGATGGAGGGGCAGAAGGAGGGAGAAAGGAAAAAATGGGTGGGTGGATGGACAATAGATGGTTGGGTGGGTAGGTGGATGGAAGGATGATTGATGATGAAGATTGTTGCATGGATGGATGGATGGAGAGAGAGAGAGAGGGAGGGAAGAATAGATGGACAGATAATGGATGGGTGGATGGATAGTTGGGTGGGTGGGTGGATAGTTAGGTGGGTGAATGAATGATTGGTTGAGTGGATGAATGGCTGGTTGGTTGATGGGTAGGTTGGTTGGCTGGTAGGATGGATGGATGGATCATTGGATCAATGCATGGATGGATGATTGAATGGTGGATGGATGGTTAAATGATGGGTGGATGGATGGATAAGATGGTTGGATAGATGGTTGAATGATGGATGGATGGTTAAATGATGGGTGGATGGATGGTTGAATGATGGATGGATGGGTGGATCATTGGTCGGATGCATTGATCATTGATTGGATGGATGGATAGGTGGAGAGAGGGAGGGAGGGATAGTTGGTGGATGGAGGGATGATTGATGTTTTAAAAAAAAAATAGAGTAGGGCTGAGCCCCGGTGGCGTAGTGGTTGTGCACGGGACTGCGGCCCACTGGGACGGAGGTTCAATTCCAGCAGTGGGGCTGGGCCTCCTCCTCCTACCACCGGAGAGCAGTGCTGCCCAAAAAGAAAAAAAAAAAAGAGCAAACCAGTTGCCATCCCGTCGATTCCAACTCCTGAAGACATTATGTATGAGTGTCAGTATAAAACTCTGCCCCACAGGGCTTTCTGTGTCTGGTTTTCAGAAGTGGCACCAGGACTCTCTTACAGGCCACTTCCGAGTGGACTGGATCTTCCGTCCTTTCGGTTAGCAATGAGCATGGCTGGCACCACCCAGGCACTTGCCAACAACCCTGGAACCAGTTGACATTAATTGGGTCCTGGCTTTCTGCATCCTCTATGTGTTACAGGGCAGACTTGCACCCCGGCTGGTTCCATGACTATGACCTTTCAAAAGCAGATAGATAGGACTTTGAGTGTAAGGGGAGCACCCATCATTCAGCTATGGTCTAAGCAGTTAACCGCCATCAAGCCAGACTTACAGCGACCTTATGGGTCAGAGCTGAATCTTGACAGAAGCAGATGATGCCATCTTTCTCTCATGGCGTGACTAGCGAGTACAAACCACTAATTTTCCTGTCAACTGCCCATGACTACCTCCCCCCGCCCCCAGACTAAGGCAAGCGCAACGCATTTCCCTGGAGAACCAACAGATGGCAGCATAGGAACGGTTTCTCAAAGGAGCTGGGCAAAGGTTTGCTTTGTGATTCTTTCACTGCCTGTGTCTTTTTCCTGAGCTCAGCAAGACAGGGAGCTGGCGCATTTGACCCACGGGGAGGGAGCCAAGAGCTTGTACTGATTGACTGAGCCAGCCTTTCTGCATGGCGAGCTCCGCCCTGCCTCAGCGACCAGGACGTTTCTAGAAAACAGGTATCCACGCCAGGAGGGGCCTACTGCCCAACACACCAGCCGAACTGGCCTGCTTACGTAGGAGCAGGGAAAAGGCATCGTGTCCCCAGCGGGCAGCAGGGCTGGCTGCCGTCAAATAGTGCCTTCCAAGTGTCCATGTTGCCTGCGAGAAAGTCTTTGGGGGGAAATTTGAAGTAGAGGCTGGTGGAACAACCTTATTCTTGTTGGGGACCGAGGTGGGTATGTCGGGGGACAGGGTCGGGGGAGTATGATGGTGGCAAAGAGCCGTGGACAGCATTAGCTACCCTGTTTGAAATGTATCTCACCTTCCCACAGGGCCTGGAAACTGATGGGGGGGTCCCCCGTGTTCCTGTTTCCTCAGTTTGGGGGGAGGGGGAAAGATAAAGAAGCATTATACCCGAGTCCTTTGGGCATTCACAAATGCTCTGAGTATTTCTTTCCCTGCTTAGTACTTTCTCCGGGCTGGTGCCGTGGCTGTCTGAATAAAATGTGAACGATTTAAAATGAGGGTGTGGGGGGTGGCAGAGAAACATGGTGGGTGGTGATGTTTTTAGACATATCCACCACCACCAGTTCTGGGACACAGAGCAGAGCGGCAGGGGCGTGCGCGCGCGTGTGTGTGTGTGTGTGTGTGTGTACACATGTGCACACATGATCCTTCAGGCTGGGCCACAAACATCTTTCCTCTTGTCTACATTCTGCTGGGCAGAGAAGTTACCTGCACTGAAAGAGAGGCTCACCTTTGCTCTGCTAAAGTTGGGCTCTGAGATGGGGGAGGCGGAAATGCCAGACTGCAAATTCTTTCACCAACACTCCTACACATCCATCTTCCCAAACCCAGAGCCCAAGCCTCCCAGAAGGGGTGAGGGGGCTTCGCTGGGTTCCCGTTTCCCCACTCCAACCCCTGTCCCAGAGGAAGAAAGAGCTCTCTGAAGTCCTAAGTCACTGCGAAGATTTAGTACAGAGGTTAGCACTATCCGTGGAAGTGGAGGTGGAACTTGAACCCCCATCCTCTTCTCCTCTCCACAATAAGGAAGGCTCAGCTCTGGAGGGAGGCAGAGGGAACAAGAGTAAAATACCATTTCATTTCTGTGAAAAGGGTCTGCCCCGCCCCCCTCACGTACTACCTGGGATAGCCAGCTGCAAGTGACCCCGTATGCAGGAAATTAAGGTAGGACTCATTGGGGAAGCTAATGACCTCACCTAATCATCTGATTGATGAATTAATACCATTTAATTCATCAACTACTTAAGCCACATGGTGGCGGGATTGGCGATGTGGGTGGATTGGATGCCTGGAGTCCTAGCTTCAAAATAAGCCAGGAAATCATAGTGTCCTTTGTGGAAGGAGAGAGAAGACAGAGAGATGAGGGCCGATGCATGGCCATAGGCTGGAAGGATCAGAGACCAGCAAAGGGGTCTCCCTCCACTCATCGCTCCCCAGAATAGTGCAGGGTGTTCTCCTGGTTAGGTTCCTCTGTCCCTCAGATGTCCAGGAAAGTGGTAGGGACCCCTCTCTGGGCACACATACCATTGTGCACAATTTCAAGGGATTCAAAGACCATAGAACCCTCCCATGGGGTTTAGCATCCTGCCCTTGAGAAGGCTGAACTAGCCAAATAACCAAACCACAGTGACCTTTCCAAGCAAGGCAATGATGAAGTCTTTAATGCAAGGGTTGGGGACACTGCTCAGGCTGACACACTTGGCACTGCCCACCACCCCCACCCCAAGACAAAACAACCCCAAACTGCTCTTATATGACCATGTTGGGGGGACAACTGGGGCACTGACCCCACGCAGTTTCCGGACGCCCAATGTGCCCAGGTGTCAGGACCCAGTGGACAGGGATATGTGAAAGCTGAAAAGGAGTTTTCTCCAGGGCCCCTTCCTTGTCTGGGGTTCCCTTGAAGCCTTGGGGGGGGGGGTGCTGCTGGAGGGGGCAGGGCAGTCGGAAGAGGCCTGGTGGAGGCCTGGCTGGCAGGAGCCTAGGGAAGTAGTCCGCCCATCCCCCTACTTGATCAGAGCCTGGTCACCGCTGGTGATCGCATTTCAAACACTGGATTCCCCTAGGATGCCCTGGCTTTGGGCTGGGGGCAGGCTGATTGTGTCCCAAGCCAGGTTTCCCCCATCTCTTTCCCCCCACCCACCCCCCTTCGTGTCCCCTCCTCACTCCCCCCACCCCTGGTTTCAGGCTAGTTGGGCTAGTTCAGGGATGGCATCCAGGGAGTGCAGACAGTGACTCAAAAGGTCATCTGTCCCTTAAACTGATGTCCCCTTAGCCCATGAAGCCTATCTGTTCAGGAGTCCCGCTCTGCTCCCACCGGGGCACCGGCATAGGGAGTCAGAGGGGAGGGGAAATTGAATGCATCCTGTCTCGTGGCGACCTGTCTGTGGTTACCAGGCGGCATATGGTCTTGACTGGAAGACCGGAAAAGCCCCTGAGCCCGCTTTCCTGAAGGGAGTCCCAGGGGATTTGGGTCCCCCTGTGAGCATGCCGGCATGGCCCAAAGCCTCTCGGCACCCCTCGCTTGACGGGCAGAACCCAGCACCTACTGCCACAAGCATTTTCTTTCTCAGGGAGCCTCCGGGTCTCCTGAGGCTGGAGTCCTCTGGAACAAAAGCCCTAGGACCCCGAGGTATGTGGCCACTGACCCAGTGGAGTCTCGAAATCTCCACTGTGCTTGCCACACTGCAGGGCAGATGATGCCCGGAGATATGAAAATGCCCTTTTCTCCAGAGGCAAAAGAGGGGAAGGCCCGCGGCAAAGCACGCAGAGCACACCACACCCGCGGGGGTCTCTGGGCACAGGTGCCAGCAGGTGTGCACACCTCTACCTAAGTTAGCAGCCCCGGTGGAGAATGGGCGTCCCGCTGAGGGTCTTGGGTAAGCACCTTGGGGTGGGGGCGGGCAGTGTCTGCGCCTGCGCCTTCCATCCTGTGAAACGAGGTGTAAAGCCCATCCACCGCAGAGCGGGTAAAGATCAAAGGCACCCACCTTGGGGTACTTACCCGGGTGCCCACGTGTCCCTGATATGCCAGCTATTTTTATGGTGATTGCGAGGTGGACTCTGAACGCTGGGACATCTGCAACGTATACATCTTGATTATGAAACAACCTCAAGTCTCCACATCCGGAGCTGTCTCCTG